>BPTQ01000003.1:211560152-211576553 GCA_019973895.1 Chrysanthemum seticuspe | reverse complement strand
AAGGTTCCTGATAAAAACGGTTAAAACTTTGAACTTCCTGGTTTGAACATTAAAGAGTTTTGAAAACTGTAAAAAGTGGTTTCCTGATTAAAACTGTTGAATACTAAAATTTTCCTGGAAACCACTGAAAAGAAAATTTTATTCACGTTTCCCTGATAAAAACTGTTCTAAACTTTCAGCCCCCTGACTTTGACGGTTAATACGTTTGAATCGAGTAAAAATAGACTAAAATTTGTAAAACGTAGACTTTGTATATTTTACGTTAAAACTCTATAAAAGTCATAAAACTACGTAAAGACTCGTAAAAATTTACAAAACGTTAAGTCTAAACTGGTTTTTACTACTCATAAATGTGTGAGTAGTTAGAGGGTGTGATTTGATAACGATCAGGGATCGTTATAAAACTCTTTTGAATTACCTAAACTTAGAGAAATGGTTTTCGGTAATGAAGACCTCATCGGTTTACAAAGTCAAGTTCATTCTTGGAACCATGTGACTATTGGTACACTAAAACTCGTTTGGTGGTCGAAGTAATTAGTGAAGAGTTGGCTAGCCCGCAAGTTTATGGCTTGTGGTAAAGGCAGTGGAAAACCATAATTGGTAATCAGCTCACCAAAGATAGTATATATTATCTAAGAGTTGGCTAGTCCAGAAGCAAACGGCTTCTGGTAAAGACAAATCAAATCCGTTGGAAGCTGGTGGTTTGCTCAAAATCACATGGTTATCAGTGTACCAAGGTTCTTACTTGAACTGAAACATTTGGCTACTCCAGAAGTAATGGCTTTTGGTAAAGAGATTCAAATCCATTAAGTTTTCTCAAAATATTGCTAGGGACTAGCAATAGTTTAGTGTGGGAGATTGATGAGTGTGTAAATACTCATCATTTTTGGTCAAATCTGAATTGCAAAACATTTAAAAATGCTCAGAAATGCATCAAAATACTGAAAATATCTCAAAATTGCATTTTATATGTTTCAGATGCAAAATGTTTAAAATCAGATAAAAATGAGCTAAGTTTGCATAATTGGCAGTTTCAGTCCCCCGACTTTCAAATCTTGTCAAAAATAGTCCCTTTGCACTTATTTTAAAAGAAAAGTCACCAAAGGTCCTTTTAAAATCATAAGTTGTCAAAATTAGTCCTTTGGTGAAAAATGTCAAAAGTTTTGAGAAATTACAAGTTTGGTCCTTCAAGTTTCAAAATTGGCAAAAATAGTCCTTGGAATTTTGAAAATATCTTTTATGGTCCTAGTACTATTGAAACTTGGCAAAAGTGACCCTTAAAACAACTTTGAGAAATTGGCAGATTTGGTCCTTGGTTTTTGGTTAATTGCAAAAATGGTCCTTATATTAATAATAAGCCTTGAACCTTGGCCCCTGTCAAAACAGCCTTTGGACCCCTGCCATATACTTGTGACCCCCTGTTTTTGACCCCCCTTATTAATATATCTCCCGGTCAAGCATGGTCAAACGACCCAACCTTTTCCCTCCAATTTCTTTCTTCCTCACCTGCTTCCTCTGCAACACTCAACCTCACCTCTCCTCCAGCTCACATACTCCACACCTTATCCCTCTACCTCAACAACCAAACAAGAAACATTAAATGCTTCCCTCCCCCTTGCACTCAAACCTCCTCCCTGTTGCTATATCTTTTTTGGCGCCAAAATCCATCAACGGCCAATATCTATTCTAAGCATCCAACGGCTCAAATAAGTGGTGGGATTTGCTCAGAAGTCAAGTGGGAGCACTTTTGATGTATAAATAGAGGAAGAAGAGAGAAGGAAAGAGTAGTCTTCAGTTTTAGTTTTCTTGTATGTCATTATTATTTCAATTGTCTTAATTAGTTTCAAAAAGTGTAATCTTAAGTCTTCATGTACTAAACTAAAACTATTTAGTTACTGTAATTTGCTTTCAAGTAGTAATTCAAAGTTTTATCAAAGTTTCATGTTTGTATGTTCCCTGTTTTAAAACCAGTGCAAATGTTCTTAAGCCCAGGTTTCAATTAGCCTATCTCAAATTCAAATAAGCTTACTTAAGCTTCTGATAGCTTTTAGTAAGCTTATAATTCAGTTTTAAGCTAATTCTTAAATTGGTCAACAAAAGTCAAACTGAAGCTCAATTGGAAATGGTTATGATATTGGGGTGATGCAGAGCTTGGATTGGGTTGGATAGTGGTTATTGAACTGTTCCATTGACTTCATTAACTTGTAGCTTTGGCAGAACTTTGTAAGTGCATAAGCTCATTCCTTTTTCAGTTTCAATTAATGGCCTGCACTATTTCAATACTTGAGATGAGATGTTAATTTGTAGGATTAAAGGATTCACTCAGTAGCCATAATCATATTGAGTGGTTAGAATAGATTGAGGTTGAGGATAGTAGTCATTGGCTTAGTTCTCTGTCCATATATGAGTGTTTGGAATAGCCTGCAACACCCATTCTCAGGCCTCTGTATGACTTAGGAGTAGTGGTTCTCAGTTGCATTTAGCTATTAGTAGCAGCCTTAGGTACTAATTCGTGCTTATTTTCATTCAAAGTCAAAATTCATTTTAATCTAATTTCTTGTTTTCACCAGTTAAGTATATAAGTATGCAAGCTTGCATTTGGACTTAGAATCACATAAGTTAGCACTATCAGGTCTCCTTTCACCATATAACATCAAATATAATCAGTGTTGAAAGATCAAAACTCACAAAAGTCAACTTTCCAATTCTGCTTAAAAAGTCAAAAGTGAAAACCAGTTTTTACCCACCCTTTGTTGATTTTTCATGAATTGAGTTCTGTGTTAAAATAAGTCATACCTTGGGATTTCTTAGTTCAAGTGGTCCTTAATTTAAATTTGATTTTTGTAAGATTTTTGTGATTTTCTATAAGCTTCTGCAGAGCTTAAAAAAATGGTACAAGTCCCCTGTGCACACACTCAGTAACAACTGAGTGTGCACAGGTTTTGCAAAAGCTCACAACAAGCTCTAGGGAGCTTGTCTGGGGCTAATTTTTGGTTTACAAGCCCCTTGCTAGGTCCTCTTCAGATTGTGATGATTGGCTTTAGGGATCTGGCTTATCCAGTGGCTCAAATATAAGCTGCAAGTAAGGGTGCTTGGCTGTTTTGAGTAAATAAGCCAAATCATTCTAGTCAGTTTAGATATGTGCATTAGAGGTTAGGAGTAGCTGTAATTAGTTGCCTTTAGGTCCTTTTAGTATAAATTTGTCTCTGTTAAAGTTTGGTAGCTTATTTCACTGTCTAGCTTATCCTAGGTAGCTTATTGAGGGTCAGATTGCACTACAGCTTTATAATCTTGCACATTACTCCCAGTTTTTATATTTTTCTTAGATTTAGATTATTACTTTAGAATTTTCCTGAATTTTTCATATTCTTCCAGCACAGTTTGCTATTTTTCTTTATTTTAATCAGTTTTTAGGACTTTTTAATTAGCCTTTATTGCAATTAAATCAGAAAAGCTTCAAAAAATTAATTTTTCAATTTTCCTAAGTTAAGATAAATATAAAAAGTCAAAAAAATATTTTTCCAGATTTTTCTTAGTTAAATTTGTAATTTTTAGCCATTTAATTAGTTTTAAATAGTTTTTAATTCATAAAAAATAGAAAAATAATCAGAAAAATATAAAATTAGTTTTGAAAATTCTCTTTAGTTGTTTTAGATTTTTCTAAGTCATAATTTCACTTTTCTAGCTTTATTTCATATTTTCTTATATTTTAGGGTATTATTAAATAGGTAAAAATAGTTTTTAATTAATAATAATTAAATAAATAGTCATAAAAATAATTTTCTTTTTCTCAAAATTTTCTCTTATCATTAGGTTTGTAAAAATTTCATTTTTATATTTTTAGGATTAATACTGTTTCAATTTCACATTTTCTTTTGTACGTTACGTAGTTTTTAATTCAAATTTATAAAAGAAAAATCAAAAACATCATTTTAAAAATAGTGATAGCGTTTATTTAATACAATTTAGCTTTTTAATTTTCTTTCATATTTCCTTTGTCATTTAGTATCAATCATACCCCTTTTCCCGTTCAAATTCACCCGATCACTATACGTTTGGTGATTCAGTGCACAGCTCGTTGGGACTTAACGACCTGGGGAAACACTATACTCCTCTAGATCTTCATTGTATTGGTGTCTGAGCTGTTTGAAGTTTATTACGGTTGACCATTCACAAGTGGTTAGCTTGTGTGATAAAACTTGACGGTTTGGCATCGATCAGTAATAAGCATCATCACAAGCATTTCCAAACACCATGTAACAATCAACAACAATATAAGAAACACCATTCATTCGTTAAATTTTTTCATGATATGAAAATCATGAAGAGGGAACACAATGAAGTGTTAGGACATGAAATGAAATCCTCAATAAAAAAAGATAATCCTAGAAAATTAAAAAAAATACAAAGAAAATCCTAAAAAAATAAAAATACTTAAAAGACATAAACTAGGAGCATCCTATTGAGGTTGTGACACCCTAGGCAAATCCCACATCGGCTGTGGCCTGGAGAGATGCTGGGTTCAAAAGATAACATTCGCCTTACAATGACACAACGCGGTTTGTGGTCTACTGCGGGTGGAGTTCTTAGAAACTGGCAGTTAAGCGTGCTCATGTGAGAGTAGTACTGGCTTGGGTGACCTGCCGGGAAGTCTTCAAATGAGGCCACAAAAACAAAGCCGTGAGCCTGCGGGCAAAGCGGACAATATTGTGGTAAAAAAAAGGCGGGGTGTTACAGTGTGACACCCTAGGCAAATCCCACATCGGCTGTGGCCTGGAGAGATGCTGGGTTCATAAGATAACATTCGCCTTACAGTGACACAACGCGTTTTGTGGTCTACTGCGGGTGGAGTTCTTAGGAACTGGCAGTTAAGCGTGCTCATGTGAGAGTAGTACTGGCTTGGGTGACCTGCCGGGAAGTCTTCAAATGAGGCCACAAAAACAAAGTCGTGAGCCTACGGGCAAAGCGGACAATATTGTGGTCAGATAAGGCGGGGTGTTACAAGTGGTATCAGAGCCACTCCTGAGCCGTTCGGGATGGTGGGGCAAACCTCATCGAGGACGATGAGTCCCTAAGGGGGGTGATTGTGACACCCTAGGCAAATCCTACATCGGCTGTGGCCTGGAGAGATGCTGGGTTCATAAGATAACATTCGCCTTACAATGACACAACGCGTTTTGTGGTCTACTGCGGGTGGAGTTCTTAGGAACTGGCAGTTAAGCGTGCTCATGTGAGAGTAGTACTGGCTTGGGTGACCTGCCGGGAAGTCTTCAAATGAGGCCACAAAAACAAAGTCGTGAGCCTACGGGCAAAGCGGACAATATTGTGGTCAGATAAGGCGGGGTGTTACAGAGGTGGTGGATGAGTAAGAGCATTGATGCGCTCTAGGATGTGATTGAGGATGAACCTCATTTCATCTTGAAGCTCATGGACCATCACCCGGGTCCTTTCGGTAATGTGGGCGGTCCGTTCACAATTTGAGCAACCGTGTCTAGGAGGGTAGTATGGTTCATGATTTTGTGGTGGTGGAATGGTGGAGTTGTTGGTGTTGGTGGTTGGAGTGGTGATTATGGAGGCTAGCAAAGCACTTTGCATTTGCCTGGTCTCACTAAGATGAGAATCCACCATATTGGAAAATTGGTGGAGATGATTGAGCTCGGCTTCAATCTCTTCTTTAGTGGGATGATCATCCCACATGGATTCCTCAATGTCCTCTAAATGAGAAGGCATGGATGTTGTAGGTAGTGGCTGATCCCCATATAAAGGACCATGGATTTCCTTGTGGATAGGATGGAAAAGAAGAGGTCTAGGCCCTAACGGGGCGTTTGGGTCGAATGATGGACGTGGAGAGTCATGAGCTATTCGCTCAATAGTAAAAAAAAATGGTAGTGGTGGTGGATGATTGGGCATAGGAGGCAAGTCCTCCAAGTCTTCCAAAAATGGATTTGGAGATGTAGGTGGTGTAGAGAATAACTCTAATGGGATGAGTGTTGGAGATTTTGGAGGTGATGGTGACTTTGATGTTTGGATAGGAGCCGGTGGTGGCGAGCTAGTGATAGGAGTCTTTGTTGGTGGTGGAGTAGTGACAATGATAGGTGATTTTGGAGGTGGTGTAGCAGTAGCCAAAGTGAGGAAGTTCTCATCTCTTATGGGAGAAGAGATGGTTAAAGGAGAGGACTCGGAAGAGGAGCTTATGTTGACAAAGCAACATGGTCTTACGCTCATTCTAGCCGTTCTCTTGCAAGGCTTGGTTGATGGAGAAGACTTAGTCATTTTAGCTTAAGGTTTTGCTAGTAGATGATAAGATTTGAGAAATTGTAAGGATGATCATCTTAGAAGCTCTTAATTTATAGGATTGTGAAATTATGGAGAAATGTGTTTGATTTGATGTTAAACCATAGAAGAGATGAGGTTCCTAATGATTTAGAAGTGGGTTTAATGCTAGTCATATCACCCAAGTCAATCCATACAAGAAGGATGGAGTGAAGTGACAAAGATTTGCAATAAATGTGTTCTAATGATTATGGGATCTTTAGAATCAGATCACCCACGGATTGCAAGGAACCAAAATTTTGGTTCCTTCCTTTATGAAAAGGGTTCCTTGGGTGAATTTTTGAATTTTGGTGGGAAATGGATATCCTATATACCTAAGTGTGTTAAACTAGTTCTAATATGGGTAAAAACTAGTAAAGACTATCCTAGAAGCAATGTATGGTAATTTGGAATATTGAAATAAGCGAAATTTAGAAAGTTACCTGTAGGAACCATGACACCAATTATTTATACAGGCGGAGCCCTTAATTTGGTACCGCCTGTATATGTATGGCGGTACCAAAAGCTATAACAGACGGAACCAAATATTTGGTGCCGTCTGGTCCGTGGTGACCAAAAATCTTCACAGACCCATATTTTAAGTATCGGGGACTTTTCCGAAACCTAAAATTTTGCTTAAAACATATGACATTGATTATTTCTAGTTAGGAAAAGTCGATAACACATATACAAACATAGTGGAGCATAGACTTTGACCAAGGGCTAACGATTTTCACATAAAAGTGAAAATGGGTAAAATTTGATAATACACTTGTGCTATCCCCCTGCATGAACCGGTTAGCATACAACATTGTTTTAAGTTATTTTATCATCCTACAAAGTAAAAACAACCAAATTGTATCATACACCATAGTTTTTGTCTTGTTCCAAACACTCCTTTAAATAAACCTCACTTATCCAACTTCTTGTAGATCTTTGTCATCATCCTTCCAAGGCACTTGAACATCCCCTTGGTTTGCTTGAACTTCGGCGATTCATTCTCAATCTCGGGGAGAGATGCATTGTACTCTTGAGGTGGAAGACGAGAATTTGGGAGACCGTCTTCGGAGCTATTTGATGATGATGATGAAGGAGTTGGAGGTTTTGCCCTTTTACCTTTAGTCTTAGCCATTCGCTCGTCACTCAAGGGCACAAATATGTGAGGGATGAGAGCATAGTCTAGCTTTAACCCTTTTGGGCTTGGTGGAATGGGTGCAAATGCAGTATAGAGACGGGTGAGTAGCATCCCGTAAGGAAGAGCGACCGATCCTTGAGTTGGAATAGCTACCATTCTCCTAGCAATGTAGTAGGCTAAATTGAATGGTTGACGAGTGGACAAGTTGTAGAGCATGTGACAAAGGCAAGCATTGATATGGTCTCTATTTCATATAGTGCTAATGACATTGGCTCTAAGGAGTTCCTCCCACTTCTTAAATTTAGGTTTAAGCTCATTGAGCTCCATACCATATGGATCTCGATTTACTTCCTTTCCCTTTCGGGTGACACGGGTTGCAGCTGCCCTTTCATTAAAAAGGTGCTCATGGATGACATCCTTATCCGCCAAAGGAGTTTGGTAGGGAAGAGAGCGGTCATTGATTGCATCAAGGATAGTGAGTGACCACTTATCCGAGTAGACACATGTACCATGGTTAGGAATTCCTAGCACTTGATCAAATTGGTTTAGGGAGATGGAGTAGTCGGTTTGATTGATCCTAAACCTAAGAGCCATTTGATCGTCCTCATCAGTGAAAGAGACAACACTAGTATAGAATTCTAAAACAAACCTAGGAAAAATGGGTTCATCGATGTCGTGGAGACAGTCAAAGTTGATAGTGGCAAGCTCTTGACGGAGATTAGTTCCGTCGACAAAGGAGGAATGAATGATCCTACCCTCATGGAAGTACCTTTGCTCTAGACTCTTAAAGATTTCGACTTGTTCCTTGGTGAGACCCTTGGTTTTGTGGTGTTTAGGGATGTAGCTAAGAGTATCCTTGTGATCATAGAATTTTGCGGCTACCATGGTTGTTTCTATGAGCAAGAATTTACATGTTAAAAATAAAAACAAATTTAGCGTTTTGGTTCTAGTGTGTGCCTATATGAAAACCATTTGGAGTTGCGGTTATCTCGACTCATTTTATGCATAAAATGGTTTTTAGTGGGGGTGTTTGGCAAAAGACATGAGATAACCCAAATGCTCCTAATTCAATGTGGCTTCATTTGAATATACCCAGGAATGCATATTAGTTATGCATTACCTTTAGTATTCAAGAGCATTATGCAAGTGATGAAAATTTACGTTTCTATTTGTATTAACAATGAAAAATTATTTTTCTACAAGTGAGAAGCTTTTCAAAATTTTGACATGGGGTGTTTGTTTAATTAGAATAAGGTCTTATAGTCATTATCTTTTAATTAGTGGGAAACATGATTGGTTTATGCAATGTGAGAATGTAGTACCTAATTTCAATGATTAGTTATGCAATTTTCTAATTGAATCCATGTTTTGTACAAGAATATACATAATCCCCATGCAATGATTTTGTGCACAAATTAGAATCCTAGACTCAGAGTTAAGAGAAGTAATGTAGTTAGGATACTTAAAATGATGTTATCTTCAGTGATTAATGGGTTAGAAAGTGTCAACAGTGAGTTAGGTGTGTTGTTGAAACGTTTTGGTAAAGTGGGTTGTGAGGAAGAAGATGTTTTGTAAGTGATATTTTTGCTACTGTTGTCACAACGGACCAGACGACACCAAAAAATTGGTTCCGTCCTTGTTGTCGTTTGGTGCCGTGGGAACAGTAGCAGACTTAAACTAATTTGTTTTGTTTTGTTTGTTCTAAGGTTTAGACTATGTTTTAACTACATGTTTGGTTCCATTAGCCCTAAACCAAGTCTAAGAAGATTAATTGGTTCTCTTTTGAGTGGCTTAGTTAGGATGTCGGCAATGGTGTCTTCGGAGGATACTTTCTCAATTGAGATGTTTCCTTTTTGAACATTGTCGCGAAGAAAGTGATGGCGGATTTCAATATGCTTCGTACGAGCATGTTGGACGGGATTTTTGCTGAGATCAATAGCTCCTTTGTTGTCGTAAAGTATAGCGATATCGTTGAGATGAATTCCGTAATCCATGAGAGCTTGCTTCATCCAAAGAGCTTGTTGACATGCTTTTCTGGGCGAGACGTATTCGGCTTCAGTAGTTGAGATAGCTAGAGCCGTTTGCTTCATTGCAAACCATGAGGTGAGACAATGTCCAACAAAAGTATAAATACCACTAGTACTTTTTCTATCGACATAGTCACCAGCATGGTCCGAGTCGGCATACACTATAGTTTCTACACCCGTTCCTTTGGGATACCATAATCCTAAATATGTCGTTCCCTTAATGTATCTAAATATCCTTTTTAAGGCTTCTAAGTGTGATGCCTTGGGATTTTCTTGAAAGCGAGCACATAGACAAACACTAAATATAATGTCGGGTCTACTAACCGTGAGATAGAGTAGGCTACCGATCATTCCTCTATATTTAGTGTTATCTACCGATTCACCTTCCTCATCCTTGGTGAGTTTAGTGTCCGAAGACATGGGTGTCTTAGTTGGTTTTGAGTCTTCAAGACCAAATTTCTTAAGCATATCTTTTATGTATTTAGATTGGTTAAAGAATATGCCATCTTCTAGTTGTTTAATTTGAAGTCCTAGAAAGAAGTTTAACTCACCCATCATACTCATCTCAAACTCATCGTGCATGATTTTAGAAAAATCATCACATAGCTCTTGACAAGTTGATCCGAATATTATGTCATCAAGGTATATTTGAACTATGATAATGTGTGATTCCTTTTTCTTGGTAAAAAGAGTATTATCTACTAATCCCATGGTATATTTGTTTTCAACTAGAAAAGTCTTAAGTCGATCGTACCAAGCTTTTGGTGCTTGCTTAAGTCCGTATAATGCCTTCTTGAGTTTGAAGACATGATGTGGTTTCTCAAAGTTGGTAAAACCGGGAGGTTGAGCAACATATACCTCTCCGTTAATAAACCCATTAAGAAAGGCACTCTTAACATCCATTTGATATAATTTAAAGTCATAAGCACATACATATGCAAGTAAGATTCTAATAGACTCGAGCCTAGCTACCGATGCATAAGTTTCATCATAATTAATCCCCTCTTGTTGATTATAACCTTGTGCGACAAGCCTAGTTTTGTTTCTAGACACTACACCATTTTCGTCCATTTTATTTTGAAAAACCCATTTCGTTCCAATTATAGTTTGATCTTTAGGTTTTGGAACTAACTTCCAAACATCATTTCTAACAAATTGGTTTAACTCTTCTTGCATAGCAATTACCCAAGATTCATCTTTTATTGCTTCGTTTATGTTTTTTGATTCAATGGTTGATACAAAGCAAAAGTGATCTTAACATTCTTTGATTTAGTTGTCCTATGACCTTTTCTAAAGGATGACTTTTGGATTCTTTGATGTTTATAATTTCATTATTTAATAGTTCTTCCTTGTCATTTTCAATTATTTCTTGACTTTCTACAAGTTGACTGTCAACTAAGTCATCATCTATCAAAGGTGATGTCTTAGAGGGAGGTGGACTTTTGTCGAATGTTATGTTCAACGATTCCTCGACTCTCATTGTTTCTTTGTTTAAGACAATGTAAGCTTTACTAGTTTGTGAGTAACCAAGCAGTACACATTCATAAGACTTTGGGTCAAACTTGGTGAGATAGTCTTTAGTATTAAGAATGAAACATTTACATCCAAACACTCTAAAATATCCTAAAGTTGGCTTTTTGCCTTTATATAATTCATATGGTGTTTTGTTTAGGAAAGGATGTATTAAGACTCTATTTAAAATATATGTAGAAGTGTCAACGGCGTTACACCAAAACGTTTGAGGAATGTTTTGTTCATTACACATTGTTCTACTCATTTCTTGAATGGTTTTATTTTTACGTTCTACAACTCCATTAGATTGAGGTATTCGAGGAGCCGAGAAGTTGTGTTTCATTGTCAAATTCACTACCATGATCCGTTCGGATCGACACAATGTTAACACCTAGTTGATTCTGAATTTTCTTGCTAAGAATTTCAAATTTATCAAAAGCTTTATTTTTAGTTTTCAAAAATAATGTCCAAGTAAACCTTGAGTAATCATCTACTATGACCAAAGTGTATAAGTTGCCTCCATAGCTTCTTATAGCGGATGGACCAAACAAGTCCATATGTAAAATTTCTAGACACTTAGATGTGGACACCATGTTTTTAGCCTTATGGCTACTATGAGTTTGTTTACCAATTTTGCAAGCATCGCAAAAGTGTTGGTCATATTTAAGTTTTGGTAAATTTCTAACTAGCTCTTTTGAAGATAGGTTTTGGATAAGTCTCATATTAGCGTGACCTAAGCGTCTATGCCAAAGAGTTGAGTTATCATCTAAGGTTGTTAGACAAAGTTTGTAGTTAGATGTTTTATCTATTTTCATGACGTATATGTTATTTTTCCTAACTCCTTTAGCTATGGTGATACCATCTTTTAGTATTTTACTACCATTTTCTACAAATAGTACTTTATACTTTTTATCACATAATTGGCTATAAGTAGGTTAAATCCTAACCTATCGACATGAGCAACATTTTCAATAGTTAGGGAGTTATGAGCGATCGTACCTTTGCCAATGATTTTGCTTTTGAGATTGCTACCAAAAGTGACATTACATCCGTCATACTCTTGGTATGTAGAGAAGAGGTTTTTGTTGCCCGTCATGTGTCGTGAGCATCCACTATCTTTTATCCATTCACCAGGTTCTAATCCAACTTTCAAGCATACCTAAGACACAAATAATTCAAGCGTTTGGTCCCCAATATCTCATGGGTCCGTTTGGGTTAAACATACAATTTACTTGGTTCATATATGGAAATAATGGGTAAGGGTTCCATGGCATGTAATCTGGAGTTTGATATGGTCTAGGGAAGTTTTGATTCCAACCGATATGTTGATAGTTGGGTTGTATGTTGTGGTTGCTCTTAGAAAAGGGGAGTTTGGAAATAGGTGTTTTAGACCGTTGTTGAATAGTTTTAGATCTAAATTCATTTCTAGCAAATCCTACTCCTGATGTAACAGCAGGTTTTAGTTTAACATTATTCTTGGTTTTTTTTTGTTACTTTGAAAAATTCACTACGGTTCGTATTACAAACATTATGTCCTGCTGCAGTCCCCGCGACACCAAATTGTACAACGGACGGAACCCTATTTTTGGGTCCGTCTGGTCCGTGCTGTACTGCAGCAGTTTTGAAATTTTGTTTGTCTTTTTTGACCGTTTTGGTTTGAATATTTGGAATTAATACTTCATTAAATCCTAGTCCATTCATGTTTCCTGGTGTTTTTTGAATTCTAACTATTTCATCGGCACAAGCAATATTTTTGTTAAACCTTTTAAATTTAGAATTATGTTCGATTAGAACTTCTTGTGTGAGCTTTAGTTTTTCTATTTCAAGACTAAGCTCTTGACATGATTTGAAACCATCGTCATTTGCTTTTCCTTTTTCTAATCGTTTTGCCTTTTCTTTTAACTCATAGACTTCATTTTCTAAAAATTCATTTTTAGTCTTTAAAAACTTATTTTTAGTTATGATTTTTAAACTAAGCTCACACAATTGATTATATTGTTTTTGCAAAGTGTCATCATCAATAGAGGAATAAGATGAGTCGGAATGTACCTCGTTTGATTCATGTGCCATTAGAGCGATCTCATCCTTGCTTGATTATTCATCATCCTCACTATCACTCCAAGCACCACTTACAAAAGCTCGTTGAGTTTTGCTTTTAGGTGGCTTGGGACAATCTCCTATTAGATGACTTGCATCACCGCATCTAACACACTTTCTTTCACCTTTACCCTTTTTGTCATCCCGGTCTTTTCGGAATGGCTTCTTTTCTTCTCGAGGTTGCCTTACAAACTTTCCTCTTCTTCTAAAGAACTTTTTGAAATCTCTAACGGCCATGGCTTACTCCTCATCTTCACTACCGGAGCAAGATTCATCATCATCACTTGATTCCGTTCTTGTCTTTAGAGCAACGGATTTTACTTTCTCTCTTTTTCCTTTGATGATTTCCGAATCTTTCTCCATCACCATTTCGTGTACTTTGAGGTTTCCAATTAGCTCGTCTAGTGACATTTTTTAGAGATCTTTTGATTCCTTAATAGCCGTCACTTTAGCTCTCCACTTCGGATGGAGTGCTCTAAGAAACTTCCTGACAAAGTTCTTACTATGAAAAGATTCATCAAGTGCTTTAAGAGATGTAATAATAGTATTAAAGCGAGCAAAACCACAATCAATGGTTTCATCTTCAGGGATAACAAATTGTTCATATTGTTGAACAAGAAGATCAATTTGTTATCCTTGACTTGTGAATTTCCTTGATGTGTAATAATTAAAGATTCCCAAATGTCTTTAGCGGTTTCACACATAAAAATTCTTTCATATTCTTTTCTAGGCAAAGCATTATAAAGCATCATTTTAGCTTCATTATTTTTAGCTATTAATTTCTTTTGATCATCAACAGAAATATCTTTTCTTGTAGAACTAAAGTCTCCTTTAATTATAACAAACCAAAGATCTATATCTTTTGATTTTACATATGTTTCAAAACGGTTTTTCCAATAGATAAATCCATTAGTTTCAAAGAGTGGTGGTCTTTGCATAGATTGCCCTTCTTTAAAGTTTTCGGAATCCATGGATCGTTTCAAGTATATAAAATACAATATATTTTAGAAATTCTTGAGCAACGAGGCTCTGGTACCAATTGTGAAAAACTAGAAGGGGGGTTGAGTAGTTTACCGATTAAAAACTTTGTTTTGAAACTTATTGAAAGATCAATTGATATTGATCTTAGATATGTTAGTGAATGATAATGAATATGTAAGTAATATATATAAAGAGTAAATAAGAAAAGAAACAATCAAACCATGACAAGTTGTTTATAGTGGTTCGATCTACAAGGACTCTTTTTCCTTGCCCTACTCCATCCCTGAGTCTCACACTCGAGAGTTTAACTTCACTAGTCAACAAGCTCCTTTCACCGGCGGAGAAACCTTTACACTTCGCTTACACACTATTTCCGACAACAAGCTAGATGTCGAGTTCTTTTCCAAGGGTACAACCACTCCTACAAACAATGTATTTTAAGGACTAAAATACTAACCACTCACACTTACAATATTATGATGGTTTGATACAACAATGATGTATGAATCAGCACTAGATCATACAACAACAAAAAAACAAGACTTCCAACTATTTGTTGAAGCTTGAATATGCCTTGATCTTCTTTGCTACAAAAGAGGATCACTCTAATGATATGAAACTGAGTTAGAAATGTTAGAGAGAAGGAATGTATGTGAATATGCTACAAAGGGATGAGAAACAACTTGGTTTGGCTTTGCTATTTATAGCCAAAATGATTAGCAGGCACCACGGACCACGGATCCCTCAAAAGGGTTCCGCCTGTGCAAACTTTTGGTGCTGCCAGGGTCTGACAGCAAGATCACCGAAATCTTACCAAAGTCAACCATATCTATCCAAGATTGTGTAAGATATGTAGAGTCTAAATCTACACAAAATATCTAGTGAAATTGATTGGGTCCGAACAGTCCAGTCTAAACAAACTTAAAACTGCTCAGACACAAATGCAATTAAGATCAGAGAATACAGGGGATTCCCGGGTCATTTAGTCCCAAGGAGACTCAATGGTGTGTATAACAAACTCAGAAGATAGAATGATAACTAAGGATAGTGATCTGTAAAGGTTTTGATTAGAAATTACACTACTGATTGATTGGAATGGAATGGAGTACAGATTTGGAAAGCACAACAACCAGATCAAAGAAACGTAAACGTAAGTTTTAAAAACTACGCAGACGTACAAAATAAAAAGTGAAAACTAAAAAGTAAAAGACCTAAAAATATAAAAATGACATTTTTGGAATCCTAAAAATAAAAGAAAAATATTAGAAAAATAAAATTATTTTTAACACTACTTAATTAATTATTATTAATTAAAAAACTATTTTAACTATTTAATAAATACTCTAAAATAAAAGAAAATAGGAAATAAGGCTAGAAAAATAAACTTATGATTCTGAAAAATCTAAAATACTATAAAACTAATTTTAAAACTAAAAATATATTTTTCACACTTTTTATCTAATTATTACTAATTAATAACTATTTAAAATACACTTAAATACTAGAAAATAGAAAATAAACTTGGAAAAATAAAATTTTAACTTTGAAAAATCTAAAATATGATAAAACTAATTTTAAAACAGAAAATATATTTTTTAGACTTTTTAATTATTTATTACTAATTATTTATTATTTATAACTATTTATAATTATAATAAATACTAAAAAGATAGAGAAAAATCTGAAACTTTTTCTAAAAATCCTATATGATGACAGACACCTAAAAAAAAAAAGAAAAACAAGTTTTGCTTATTAAAAAGTTGAAAAGGAAAATCAAAAAGCTAAAAAATCTTAAATAAACGCTATCACTATTTTTATATTGATGTTTTTGTGATTTTTATTTTTGAAAACTACTTAAATACTAATAATATGAAACTTTAACAAAGACAAAAAATTTACAAGACTCAAATAAGCTGATTTGATGGGTAAAAAGCCCAACAGTGGCCTAAACTAGCTTATTTGGGTTAATAAGCTCAAACAAGCTTGTTCACTGAAACAAAAGCTCAAAGTAGGTTCAAGCAATCTATGTGAACTGAAATGAAGCTAAATCATGCAAAGAAGCACACTGAAAAGCCAAGAATAAGCAATAAGCACTTTGCTTATTTGAGATGAAAAACAGAAAATGGGACAGACTCTAGGCTTATAGCAGCCCTAGCAAACAAGTTCCAAAGTTAAAAACAAGACTTGGGTCCTCAAGATGACCAAGTTGGCTTTCCAAAGAACAAGATAACACAAGAATTGGACAAGTAATAAGCTTAATACAAGCTTATCAAAATGGGCACTGTTACTGTGCACAGGACAGATTTTGAAATAGGTACCTCACAAAAAGCAGTAAAA
>BPTQ01000003.1:211447062-211553631 GCA_019973895.1 Chrysanthemum seticuspe | reverse complement strand
CGGCCATCAAGTGTTGTTCCTCCATTAGTTATAGCAGGAGTTTTACTTGGTGTGATGGCACGCTTGTGATTAGTCCGTGGTGGGCCAAAGTTAGGTTTAGTATTGTACGTTTTGGCCTTAGTCTTGGTTGGTTCTTACTTGGTTCCAATAGTTTTGGTTCCATTAAAGATAGGACCTGGGTTAGTTCCAAAGGTTGTAGTTCCTTTGGAAGTAGTTTTGTTAAAGTTAGCTCCCTTAGTCAAAGTACCCTTATACTTAGGATTAGTTCCCTTAAAACCAGTATTAGTTTTGTATGCTGGAGTTTAACAGGGAGGTCGAGGAGGGCAGTAATGAGGAGGTTCTGGTAGTAGACTACTCAATGACTTCGTCAAGTACTTCAGGGTTCTACTTTACTTGTCCAACAACCAGTCAGTCTAACGACTAGACTTCTTCAGAAATTTACTAGCTGGGAGCCCGAGTCCATGAAATGGCTCGTTGTGCTAGCGATTGGGCTCCCCGCTACGGTTCCGCTAGTGCTGGTCTTCACCACAAAGTATGTTACCTGGATATTGCTTAACATGTGCTTGAGAGTCGATGCGAACTTGGGCATCAGCATGATAGCATCCGCAAAGCTTATGTCAAAATGTAACTCTTGGAAAATTTGGAAAAATTTATCCATTTGATGACTGGCTTTTTCACGGAGCTTTTGCTCATTCAAGCGTGATGGGTAAGGAATAGAAGATTTGGATTTCTGATTCTCAACAGGAGCTACAGGAGGTTCAAAAACAACTCCTTGATTAGACTGGGGTTTCTGGACCACTTGAGGATGGACTACCGAAGGTAGGACGTGTGCGGTACTTCGTGGGCTTGAATTATGCACTTTGTCCGTAGTTTCCTTGGTAACTTGACTCATTGGCACTGGTGGAGGTGGCATTGGAGTCGTAGGTCCATTATGTTTTGGAGGTTCACTGTCCACTACCTTAGGAAGAGAAGAAGAAGAAGAGGTAGTAGGAACAGCAGGTCCATTGTATGAAACACCACTTCTGGTCGTGATCGCCTTGGCATCGCCCCTCGGGTTAGCGATCGTGTTGCTCGGTAAAGTACCTGAGCCCGAGGGTCGATCATTTAAAGACTTCTTCAGATCAGCAATCTGACTGACCAACAACCTGTTCATTTCATCTTGGGACTTCATGAACTGCTTCAGTAACTCATCAGATGATGGTCTTGGAGGAGTAATGACGGGAGGAGCTGGAGGGACAATTTGAGGTCGTATGTTTTGATTATGACCAAAATTCCCTTGATTAGGATTCATATTCCCATGAAACTGATTCCCTCGATTGAAATTGTTTTGATGAAGGTTTCCTTGATGTTGGAAACCTTGATTGGGTCCAGGATAGAAATTACCTTGGTTTTGATAACCTTGGTTCATTCTTGGTTGGTTCTGATTCCGGTTTTGCATGTTATGATTTGGATTGAAACCGGGTGGTGCCTGATTAGTGTTCGCACGGTAGTGTGGTTCATTTTGAGGACGATATTGATTACCTCCTTGTTGTGAACTACCGGCTAAAGCATTTGCTTCAAAAGGACTACCATCGGTGGCAGTACAATTGTAGTAAGCGTGAGGACCACCACAAGTGACACAAACTTCAACCTTCTTCACTTCAGCATGTGTTGGTGGCTGAGTGAAGGAGACTTTCTTCTGGTTAGCAAGAACCAAAGCCTGAACAATGTCTGTGAGTTTATCAATCTTAGCATCGGTGCTAGATGTACTCACTGGGGATGAAGAAGAAGAAGGTCCAGCATTAGACTGATATGTCTTAGCTCTGAAAGGACGGACTTGAGATTTGTTCTCAATGATCTG
Organism: Chrysanthemum seticuspe; assembly: GCA_019973895.1. NCBI lineage: Eukaryota > Viridiplantae > Streptophyta > Magnoliopsida > Asterales > Asteraceae > Chrysanthemum > Chrysanthemum seticuspe. The sequence continues at coordinate 211,551,791 of BPTQ01000003.1, read as the reverse complement.
CAAGGCCTCTTTGGTGGTCTTGCTCAGGAAATTACCTCCCGCGGAGGCATTCAAAGAGTCTTGATTGGCCTGATTGAGACCATTGTAGAAAGTATCCATTTGCATTAACTCGGTAAAACCGTGATGCGGACACTTGCGAAGCAACTCTTTGTAACGATCCCATGCCTCCCCGAATGATTCATCAAATCTCTGAGAAAATTTCATTATCTCATTCTTAAGACTTGTGGTTCGGGATGGAGGATAGAACTCGTTAACGAATTTGGTGACAAGATCTTCCCATGTCTCTATAGAACGAGGAGGTTGTTTCTCAAGCCAATTCCGGGCTTGTCCCTCTAGAGAAAATGGGAACAGAAGAAGCTTGATAGCTTCGGATGGGACATTCTTGTACTTGATGGTAGATGCTATCTTGTTAAACCATCGAATGTGTGCATGAGGATCATCCCGCTCAAAACCATAGAATTGGCTTTGGGTTACTAGATTGAGCAACCCGGTTTTGAGCTCGAAAGTGTCAGCCACGATGGCTGGAACAACAATGGCATCTCCGTAACCCTCGATGGGTGCTTGGAGAAGCTCATTCATCGGTTTGTCTTCTGCCATTTCGACAGGAGGTGGTGGTGGTAGACGTTCCTCAGTCACGGCTGAAGGAGCTGAACGTCCTCTACGTCTACGAGGAATGTTTCCAAGTTCGGAAAGTGGACTTGTAGAACTGGAAGAACGAGTGCGCATGCACTATGTATAAAAACCAATTTTCAAAACAAATGAGGCAAAACACAAGTGAACTTAACCAATAATCACAAATGAAATGGCTTCTTTGAAAAAGGTACACCAAATCACAAGTGACACAAAGGCAAGTTTTAAATCTGATGTTCGGGAACTTATTAATGGTCGCACCCCCAGTTAGGTAGTGCACTGCCTTGGTTTGCGGTGGTTGATTTTTATGTATTCAATTAAGTACCACTGAAAAGACGTAGGTTAGATTTGTGCAGATGGGTTCAAAAACTTTTGGACAATATTTTTGTTATCGTCCCGTTTATCCAAATCGTATCTCTTCAAGAATCACCTTAAAAGAGAATACAAAATAGAAAACGTTCCGATTGTTTTGTTGTTTTATATTTTTTTGGTGTTTTAACACTTTAGGAAAAGTGCTAATGACTTTTTTGATTTTCTTATAACTTTACAAAAAAACTTTTTACAAATGGTGGGTATGTGCAACAATGGATCTGAAAATGGCTAGACACACGCTAAAGCCTCCCCGGCAGCGGCGCCAAAATTTGATTGGGTCCGAACAGTCCAGTCTAAACAGACTTAAAACTGCTCAGACACAAATGCAATTAAGATAAGAGAATACAGGGGATTCCCGGGTCATTTAGTCCCAAGGAGACTCAATGGTTTGTATAACAAACTCAGAAGATAGAATGATCACTAAGGATAGTGATCTGTAAAGGTTTTGATTAGAAATTACACTACTGATTGATTGGAATGGAATGGAGTACAGATTTGGAAAGCACAACAACCAGATCAAAGAAACGTAAACGTAAGTTTTAAAAACTACGCAGACGTACAAAATAAAAAGTGAAAACTAAAAAGTAAAAGACCTAAAAATATAAAAATGACATTTTTGGAATCCTAAAAATAAAAGAAAAATATTAGAAAAATAAAATTATTTTTAACACTAAATTAATTATTATTAATTAAAAAACTATTTTAACTATTTAATAAATACTCTAAAATAAAAGAAAATAGGAAATAAGGCTAGAAAAATAAACTTATGATTCTGAAAAATCTAAAATACTATAAAACTAATTTTAAAACTAAAAATATATTTTTCACACTTTTTATCTAATTATTACTAATAATAACTATTTAAAATACACTTAAATACTAGAAAATAGAAAATAAACTTGGAAAAATAAAATTTTAACTTTGAAAAATCTAAAATATGATAAAACTAATTTTAAAACAGAAAATATATTTTTTAGACTTTTTAATTATTTATTACTAATTATTTATTATTTATAACTATTTATAATTATAATAAATACTAAAAAGATAGAGAAAAATCTGAAACTTTTTCTAAAAATCCTATATGATGACAGAAACCTAAAAAAAAAAGAAAAACAAGTTTTGCTTATTAAAAAGTTGAAAAGGAAAATCAAAAAGCTAAAAAATCTTAAATAAACGCTATCACTATTTTTATATTGATGTTTTTGTGATTTTTATTTTTGAAAACTACTTAAATACTAATAATATGAAACTTTAACAAAGACAAAAAATTTACAAGACTCAAATAAGCTGATTTGATGGGTAAAAAGCCCAACAGTGGCCTAAACTAGCTTATTTGGGTTAATAAGCTCAAACAAGCTTGTTCACTGAAACAAAAGCTCAAAGTAGGTTCAAGCAATCTATGTGAACTGAAATGAAGCTAAATCATGCAAAGAAGCACACTGAAAAGCCAAGAATAAGCAATAAGCACTTTGCTTATTTGAGATGAAAAACAGAAAATGGGACAGACTCTAGGCTTATAGCAGCCCTAGCAAACAAGTTCCAAAGTTAAAAACAAGACTTGGGTCCTCAAGATGACCAAGTTGGCTTTCCAAAGAACAAGATAACACAAGAATTGGACAAGTAATAAGCTTAATACAAGCTTATCAAAATGGGCACTGTTACTGTGCACAGGACAGATTTTGAAATAGGTACCTCACAAAAAGCAGTAAAATAAGCACTCAAACAGCTGAAAAACTAAGAACTATCATTTTTCTATTTTTCTTTAGCAACTAAACTACAAATCCCCAAGAGCTTATAAACTGAAACTCACTAATAAGCCCACAGTGAAATTCCCAAGTTTATTCAAAAACGACCTTTTGAGAATTTTGACTTTTTTAGAAAAACCAAAAGTTGACCAAAATGAGATTTGATCTGATCTTAAGCACTTGATATGTTGTTTTAAGATGTAATGAGACTAACTAGAGCATTATTAACCACTTTTGAACACAAATCAATGATAATGGCTCCTTAACTGTCAACAGTAACTGCATAAGGCAAGATCAAAGTGATTTTTGACTTTTTGTTAATGAAGACTTGATTTCTTGACTGAGCTAAGTTGTTTAAACCAAGTTATGCAAGTTTCCAACAATACCAAAGACTAGAGCACATTCAATCTCAAAGAACCAAACACCCCTTTAGGATGACTGTTATGAAATTTTACAAAGCAAATCTCAAGTTTAGACCATGAGCTTAATTTCAGACATTGAATTATGATTAAATAGAACTAAATGAGCTTAAACCAATAGTAATAACAACTTAAAACTGAGACTTGATGATAATACCACTTTAACTGTCAAATTGGAATTTTCTTAAAACACAAATTTTAAAGAACAAGCTACTAACTTAAAGGCTTAAACACACTATATTATGACAAGTGAACACAAAGAAACCAAAATATAAGCTACTTAATCACTATAACAGTAAAATGCCAATTTTATCAAAAAGCTTACAAATGCTTCCAAGCTTTAAACTGAGAACCAAGACCAAGTAGAACTTCCTATAGAACCCCCACAGGTTCACTAACCCAAGGCCATCCAATATCAACCTTGCTCCAGCATTCTTGTGCCTTTCACCATGATTTTTGATTTTTAAAGTATTTAATGGCTATTTTTGGTGATTTTTGACCTTTTGAAGCTAAATTGAATTTTATTGTTTCTAATAGCTTATAAAAGCTATATGGGAGCTTACATGAGTTATTCTAATCCATACAAACAACAAACAACATCATTTGAAACATTTGAGATTTTGCTTAAACTTGAGATTTTGCATAAACTGAAATACACTTTAAAACTTGAATTAAAGTTCCACAGAGGCTTACTTATATCAATAGAACTTGAAATACATAGTTTTAAGATTACAACATAAACTGAAATTGAAAATTTGACTAAAACGACATGAAAAATAAAAGTTACACTAGATATTGTGATACATTGCATCTCACTTTATCTTTATAGAATTTTCTGCATCCTTGATGTACTCTGAGACTTTCCCACCAAACTTGATCCCTTGGATCACTCAAATGAATCAGAACCGTCCACCTTGATATTTGGCGCCAAAAAATTCTTCAAAGCAGGTATTATCAATTAATGGATTTGGTTGTGTTAATTAAAGGTTTTGGAGTATAGATGATGTGGAGGGGACATGGAATGGGAGGGTGTTGAAAATGTGGTGAAACCAGTCATGGTTTTGGGTTTTCTGTTGGGGAAGAGATGGAGCTACAGTAATGGTGGTATAAGGGCGCGCTTTTGGGTTTTGACTTCTGTTGACCACAGAGTATTAATAATCAAAAGGGTCAAAATGGTTTGTGGCAGGGCCAAATTGGATTGTGACCTGGGGTCAAGGCTCAAGGGTCAAGGCAGAAATGGGTTTGGGCTTGTAGTTGGGCCGGATGGTTAGTGAATTGGATTTGGGTTGGATTTTTGATATATTGATCCGTTTGGTTTAAGGAATAAACAAGGACCAATCATGTAATTTTACCAACTCCAAGGGCTGATCTTGCAACTTTTTCAAACTTCTCACAAGGACCAATTTTGACAAACATTGATAAAACAAAGGCCCTATTTGCATAAAATCCATTTTCAAAGGTCCAAGGACTATTTTTGTAATTTTCCAAAGTTTAGGGACCTTTCTTGCCAATTGACCAAAGAATCATTCAAGGATCATTTTAAACAACTTAGAATACTTCAAGGACCTTGAATGATAAATTTCCACTTTTTTGAATTTCCAGGGACTAGATTTGACATCTTTTTAAAACTCGGGGGACTAAAACTGCCAATTTTGCAAACTTTATACATTTTTCATCTGAATTTGATATTTTTGCATTTAAAACACATAAAACACTGATTTGTGATAATTTGATCATTTTGATGTGTTTTTGAGTGTTTTCAGATGATTTTGCAGTTTAGATTATGTAAAAATGATGAGTATTTGGACACTCATCAGAAATCTTCTAAAGATTTCAATGATGCACTACATGATGTCATGTGTTGTTTTCTATTTTTAGAAATATGTTAAAATATAAATACATATGTAATGTTTTTATGAAAAACTAGAAGGGGGGTTGAATAGTTTTACCAATTTAAAACTTCCTTTTAAATATTTAGATCGACTTATGTCAATCTATTTGGTTGTTTATGTTGGACATTGATAGATAGATATATAAATGTGTAATGGGAGATAAAGAGTAAGAAGCACATCACCACGACACAAGTTATTTATAGTGGTTCGGCTACAAGGACACCTTCCTTGCCCTACTCCACTCCCCGAGTCACCTACTCGAGAGTTCGTAAGCACTACACCAAACTCCTTATGGCGGAGAAGCCTTCACAACGTCGCTTAACATTTTTCCGGTACAAAGCTAAATATCGAGTTTTTTCACACCAAGGCGAACCACACCTAACACAACATCGCCTACCCTTTATACGGTGCTAGGCTAACCACCGAGTTCTTTCACACCTTAGGAGAACTAATCCTATCACAACGTCGCCTACCCTTTATTAGGTACTAGGCTAAGCACCTAGTTCCATTACTATGGAGGAACTACTACCCTTCACGACACAACACCTAATCTTCAAGGAGATCTATTCCTTGTTACAACACCATCAAGGATATCACCATCCTTGTAAATAAACAAATACTTATATGTATAACGATGCACCTCATCGATTATACGACCTAGGCATTTCTTCACAAATGCTACTTGATTTGATTCTTTGGCATCCTTCACTAATGCCTTTGACACAACGCTTGGCACCCTTCACTAATGCCTTCGTCTTGACACCTATAGCATTCTTCACTAATGCTCTTGACACGAACAATAAGCACCTTTCACTAATGCTTTCGTCTTGACACTTTCGGCATCCTTCACTAATGCCTTTAACCCAACATCTATGGAGAAAGGTAGATCTATCAACAAGAGAACCTTCGTTGTCTTGATGATGAAGAAGCATGGTAACTCATGGACTTGAGCTTGCACGTCTTCAAGAAGTGGTGATCTTTCCTTTAAGAGGAACCTAGAAGATCACACTAAAACAAAAGACAAACTACATAGATCACTTGGATCTGAGGTTAGAGGGTTAGAATACTTGGGGAAAGTATGTGAGTGAAAAGATAAGTAGAGAGGAAGAAATGGCTCTCTATTTATAAAGAAAATTCTCTACTGTTTCCCCTGATCCCACGGATCCCTTCCACTTGGGATCCGGCTAGCACAAAGCCAGGGATCCGTGGAACGCTCCTCTTTGCCCATGGGTATTTTTGGTTATGGGTCATGGGTCATGAGTTATGGGTTGATCCATGGTTTTCTTTCTAGATACAATGTATCTTAAGGATACAATGAACTTGGTTAAGTGGTATAAATAAAACCATGGGTTATGGGTCAAAACCATTTGCTAGTTTTTACCTATTTAGTATATACTTGTTTTTATCCATTTTAGTATATACTTGTTTTTACCCATTTTAGTATATACTTAGTTAAGTATATGTTATTCCAATATGTAAACACTAGTTGTTGTACATATGTATATCTTAAGCATAAAATCACTTATACTAGTTTTAGTGTTTTATGTGAAAGCGTAAGTGTGTTAGAAAACTATTAGTTCAAACCATTTACGTATTTTATTTGTTTCGTTAAAATGATCTTATTTTAGTTATCGACAAAACATTAGAAGATCGTAAAATATAAATAAACGTTTTTACGGCTTATTTGTATTAACAGTTTTATTTTAAGAATCTAAAACATGATTGATTTAAAAATGTTCACATACATTTGGTTTAGAGTTATATTAATAATATGATTAATCAAAATTTAAAAGCTTGAGTGATGAAAATATTATTTGAAAAGGTTGTTTTAATATCTATTAAACTTGACAAGCTTTAAGCTTTAGAAAAATTAAATTTACTTTTGTCGTTAACATAACTTAGGTAAAGATCATAAAATATAAATAACGTTTAATGACGATATTTGTATTAACAAACACCTATCAAGAATATTGCCATTTACATCCCTAAACCAAACATCAATAATATTATCAGCTCCAAGACTGTATTTCCTCATCAGATTAATTCCCATATCCACCACCACTCAAGTACCCGCATAATGGCTGGAAAATACATCGTATCTGTCTTTTGAGAAATTGTCTAATATACTTCCCCAAGTGCAGCGCAGCCTGGACCCATACGGTGTTATTCAAAACATCCACGTCTATAGACCTCATATTAGTGAAATCGATCATGAAAAAGGGCACGTCCACTGTGGATGAGAGACCCTCAAAGTCATGGCCTCTGGACCTGCTCCTGATCTCATATCCATGTTTCTTAGTGCATAAAAAAGCAGTTCAAAACTGGGATTCGTTGACAGGAGTGACAATGACTGATGGTTTAGGAGTGTTGGATTGATTGAACGTAGCAATATTGACTGCTAGTTGCCAAACTGGTAAGAAGGATGAATAGGCAGAAGTGAATGAGTTGAGAGACGGAGGTGATGCTGTTCGAGTTCCACCGATGATATGATATGAAATCTTCAGAACCTGGCGTAACATCATGGTGTGAGACCAAATAATGGCATGATCCCAAAAAGCAATGAGCTAGAAGCAAGTGAGAACACAAGAGGTAATTATAAGTTAAGACTTCATAATGTAAGTTTTTGGGTGTTTTGATGGAATTTTGAGAAATGAAGTGTTTAATTTATATAGAGTGAAGGGAGATCAGCAAAGTGAAAATGGGGTTAATAAAATCTTGGAAGGAAGATTCATGCATGGTGAGTCTCATTTCGATTATAAGAGTTGACCTTGATCTGTTTGTTAGAAGTAGGTGAGATTTGATGGTCTTTCTAAATGTACTCCGTATTATATAAATACAACTCGTTCATTGAATCCACACTGCAACAAAAATCCTTTTTCTTAACGGTTTATTTATTATACTTGGTAATTCCCAATAATGAGTAATTAGCATTAAGCGTAATTATATATAGTTGAATACAAAGAAGAAGGCATAATACAAAGAAGAAGCCCTACTTTCACATGTACAATGTCGGTGGATATCTGACGCAACCCGAAGAGTTGTTTTTTATGCAGGTTTTACTGTCCAGGTTTTAATATTTATAAGTTCTCGTTATACCTATGGTCTACCCTAATGCACTAACGGGCAGTGTACCCGGCCGTGTGTAGTGTAGTATTCGATAAGACCGAGGTCGTCCCAAGAGCTATGTGTTCGGATTTAAACTAAGTCTAGGTGTTACAGATTTTAATAGGAATAAGGGTTAAAATGATTAATTAACTACTAAGACAAGAAAATAAGAAAGCAAATAGAGGCGAGCGTTGTGATCAATAGGGGGGAAGTGTGCTAACCTAGTTATTCATCCTATCAAGCTAAGTTCATGTTTAATTACTTCCAATTACTTCAAGTGGGGTCAAAGTCGCTAGGACAACATTTGGTCAGTTCGTCCTAACCTATCAACAAAGGGTTCCACTGGAGATGTCAGGTGACCCGTCGAAAGTCCACATGTTCTTAGTCCCCTAAGCCAAGTCATTAAGTGCCTCTACAAGCAAGATTTGTAACAATGAGTGCCCGGGCGCTAGCATCTTAAACACTCATCCCCGACATTTTAAGTTCATCCAAATGGTAGGTGATCAGTTGGTCAAATCGCACAAGCAAAAAGGGTCGTCAGTTGGTCATATCTTACCCTTCCCACTCAGTCTACCTACTTAGGGTCGGTTGGTTATATCTCCTAAGTAAACATAAATGAAGCAATTAAGGAATCATAACTAGGCTAGCACCAGAGATGCTTAGCCGCTCAGATTAACTAAATCAATCGATTCAATATTTAACATTATGAAATACATGAATTGAAAGTAAAGAAAAGATAAAATGCTAATGCTTATCGTAGGGGAGTGATTTCTCCCTTGGAGATGGCTCCGTATGCTCCCTAAGATCTGCCTTCAACCTTCTACTCACGTTCATTGATGTTGTGTGTGAAATGGGATGATTTGAAATGCTGGAATTCGAGGGGTATTTATAGGCCAGATCTGGTTACGGCGTAACTTAAGTTGAGATTTACGCCGTAACATCCATTTCTTCGTATTTTGCACTGAAAATGCTGGTTACGGCGTAATATCTTGAAGGAGTTATGCCGTATCTTCAATAAATCCTGGTTACGCCGTAATTGAGACAATAGTTACGGTGTAGCTTGCAACGGCGCGGAGCCTCATTTGACCTAGTTAGTTACGTCGTAATCATTGGAAGGAGTTACGTCGTAATCTTTAGTTGAGTTGATTTTCTGAGCCACGCTTCTGTTACAGCGTAATGTGAGAGGGGAGTTACGCAGTAACATCTTCAAAATGAGCATACTATGATATATCTTCAATAAACTCTCAAAATCTACGTCTCTTTAGCTCCAATGCTCGTAATTTACCTGAAAGTGAAATATAGAGGAAAACAAACGTAAATCCATATTAATGATATAAAATACGAGCATTATCGGGGGAAATTGACACTTAATATTCAGGACTATTTGATGTTATCAGTTTTCTTCCTGAAAACCTTAATCTGTTCGATCATCAAAGAAGAAGGCATATTCGCACATCATACTAATTCAGAAGCTTACATAACTGCATGAAACAAGTAAGTATACTATAAACACCCTTTATACGTGTTTATGGTTAGGTTATATCACCAATTAGGAAAGATCTTTCTTGTTAGATTTTGTTTAGCTGCAGCCAAATATGTTTTTTACTTTCGTTGTTACATGTTTTATTGGCCATGCGAGAAACACCAGAACCCTACAACGATACACATGTTGAACAACATAAGATAAACTAGGACGTATAAATGTAAGATACTGAAGTGCTCCAGCCAAGCTACAATATAAAGTAAGGTCTGAAACCGGTCTCCCTCTGGACCATACTTAGACTCAGGATCAACAGGAAGACTAACACAGGTTAAATTTTTGTATATAAGCACACTCAAGTATTTCCTCAACATATGCCGGTTGGGAAAGAGCATCTCGGCAGAATCATGCCTAGCAAAGATGTCAAGGAAATAGGTTAGAGAACCAATATAATTCATAGTAAACTCACCATGTAAAGATAAATGAACTTACTATAAAATGCAGTAGAGGAGGTTATTAATATGATGTCATCCGCATAAAGAAGAAGATAAGCAATATATGACCCACGATGAAAGACAAACAATGAAGAGTTTGATTTTCAGTATTAGCATACCCAAAAAACCGCTAAAACCAATCACAGGGGACTTTCCTAAGCCTATATAATGCTGGAAGTGACACGCATGACTACGACATACAGAATCAACAAACCCAAGGGGTTGGAACATATAGACAGTCTATGATAAATGGCAATGAAGAAAAGCATTCTTCACATCTAGCTGATGTATAAATCAGTTCTTAGATACAACTAAGCAAAGAATTGTGCGTATGGTGGCCAATTTAACAACCAAACTAAATGCCTCCTCACAATCAATGCCCTGTTATTGACTGCTTTCATGTGCCACAAGGCGAGCCTTGTAACAACCGAGTGATCCATCTACATGAAAGTTATACCCGAAGAGGCACATAGATCTAACAACATCAAAATTAGTTGGACGGGGTACAAGTACTCACATACCGTTAGTAATTAGAGTATTATATTGTAACACCCCCAAATCTGGTTTAGCGGAAGCATACGTGTCATGGGGAATGTTACGAAATCGGAGATCACAACACAAGTAATAAAGAACGGAATACATATTCCATTTAATTTCATAAAGTGGTTTTAAAACATTGTCGTACAAACATTGCTTAAAATAAAAGGGCACAATCCATAAGTTTTGTGGTCCCAAATAGAACATCACTTTGTGTGAAAACATTTCTTTTAGCATTACTACGACCATTTACCACCTCTTGCCTTGCATCCATGATCACAATTTAAACACCTGAGAAAATATGCTAAAAAGGTCAGCAAAAAGCTGGTGAGTTCATAGGTTTAAATTAAAACAGTAAGCATGGACCATAATCACAGTCATATAATCATTACAAAGAATATAATGATATATGGATGAAAGTCTATTACGTTAGAACTAAGTTCATGCAACCGATACTACGACAGTTTCTGTATGCTACATTGAAATCATACAATATATAGGCCCAATGCGAGTGTTTTGTCCCTCAACACTCGATTCCGACATGGTATACGTTTCGCCTTGGCCTAAGAATGGCCAACCAAACGGAGGAGTCACCCTCAATAGATCTATTTATAACATTCACGCTTTCCAGCAGGAACTGACGGTTCATGAAAGGGGGCATTTCTAGGGACATCAGGGCTTAGGCTAAACCACGTAATAGTAATCATGCAACAAGTTAGGTCCATAAAAAGGTTTTGCATATTTTCTCACCCCAAAATGTATAAAACAATTTATCAAGTAAAAGAGGGGCTATGAAACTCACCTTAACAAATGTGCAATCCAAATGTGGGATTCAGTGGATGTTGTGAAGCTGCACCGACACGCGACCTAGATAAGTGGGAAATGTTTTAGTTCATTATTTTAAGTATCACTTACTTAAAAATGATCCGATTTATATTGTTTTTGTGTAATGGTATTAAAACCAACCTTTATTATATATAAAAATATGATTAGAAGGTTTCACTAGTAAGTATATAAATGTACATATACTATTTCATGTTGACTCTATAACGATATTAAAATCCAAGATTTGGTTTGTAAAATAGTTACGATATTCTACTAGTAAGTATATAGATGGTTATATACTCATTTTATGTCGAAATATTTTATTTATATCAAAATCGATATTAGTTGATTTATTCTCTAATTGCATTTAGAAAATACTTTAGTTAAGTTTGGAGACTTTCAAATTTAATGAATGATAAAATGATTTAGTAGTCTCTATTTATTTATCAAAATTTGTTCTCCACATATATCATTTTCGACTAATAATTTTAGTGACATAGCTATGTCTATTTGCACATATTGATGTCAAAATGTTGACGTAGGCTTTTATTATGTGAATCGTGACTTGAGCACTTGTTTCTTTTATTACAACCTTTACACCTGTTCACTTGTATTAAAATTTGTATGCTTGATTACTTGTCGATACGTATGTGTATGTATCTAAGTATAAGATGTTGAATACTCCGAAATGAGTTTAGTCTTATATTTGATTTTCGTATTATGTTTCTAGTTTTACTTCTTGTTTCATCGAATTGTCATTTGAGCACACATATAACACGAGTGGGCTGTGTTCCGACAGAAATGGTATAACGTTGGGCTTAGGCCCGATCCAAAATATGAAAGTGTGGAAGACACATGAAGTGGGCTTTAGCCCAGGTGACTATTCGAGTAAAAGGGGTAGAAGCCAGGTTCTCATATCAGGTTATTACTTCATTTTCATTACTGATTTTCTTTTGACAAGTTGGGTGTAAACTCTCAACCAACATACCCCTCTCAAACGAGGCTCAAGGGGGACAAGATACACGATAACAAGACGTCCATAATACACTAGTACCCTATACCGATTGTAGAGATTAAACACCCTCCGTGGGTGTTTTCCGTGCATGGCTCGAGGTGACTTCCGACTCTCCCTTGATAGCTTTCATGTCACAAGAGTTTAACAACTCTTAGATCATCACTAAAATTCGGTTTCTGTGTCAATCAAGTTTTGTTAGCAGGTCCCTTTTTAATTAACTCGTGTCATTTGGGTACAACCCAACTTTGAAGGGGTGACTCGACATGATTTCACCCTTGATGGTATTGCACAAGATTTTGCTATGGTGATGCATATTACAGGAGCTTTTTGACTCTGGCCTAGCTGAACTTGTCTCACACATTAACCATACGACTAAGGGTGAATCAAGGTGAACTACCTATCATTACTACGGATACATGCCACGATGATGATGAGGGACAATATTACTTGAAAAAAAATCTGGACTCGACTCCATTATAACTTGACTTCCAATAAAATCGACATCACATTCAATCTATTCTCACGACCTCATACCAAGGGGGTTTAGTACTAATGCTAAGAATTGTGTTTCGACCAAGACATGACTCTTTTGTTGACACCCATCTCCCCTTTTTTTGACATCAAAATCTTCTCCACTATGGCGACAACCACAATGGGTTTTTGACTAAGCTGATTGAACTAAAGCACCAAATAAATTTTTTGTATTAACTGATTCAAACTCTCGATGGTCATTCAACTAATTCCCTGATATCTCTAATTTTCTTAAGTTATCTTTGACCCGAGTCGACCATCGATTTGACAAGGCTTAGGAACATTTCACATATAAGTTTTTCATCATATTGACAACATCAGGTTATGCAACAACCCAAAACAACCTCAACTCATAATTTAGGTGATTCAAAATTTTATAAAATCAACAAATTAGAACAAACCAACAACAACAAGTATGCTTACAGTGATTTGAGGTATTGATAACAAAGCAATCTTAGAATACGAATGGCCCAATCCTTCCTCTGATTCGAACCCGGTTCCAAGTTAACCCGCACACCTCTAACTTCGCACTCCTCTTGATACTTAGATCTTGAGACAAATTTTAAGTATAGCTTTTGGTGTGTGGAGCCTTTGAAACCGGTTAACCATAAAAGGGAAGTGGGTAGGAAGTTTCTCGACATACTTTTAGTCATGGAAGATGAAAAGGTGCCATTCTTAGCAAATATTCATCTCTTTCTTGGCTTCCTTTTGTCCACGCTTGTTGACCTTGGGAAGGAGGAGATGACCCTAGAGACCTTAGCTTCAAAGCTTCATTAGAGTGGATAGAAGGTTTTTGATAAAAGTAATTTATGTTTCATCCTTGTTGCTTGAGAATACGCGTGGCAGCAGTGGAAGGAGGAGGTGGGAGACAATTTGTTTCATGGAGGGGGAAGATGTTGAGATGAAGGGAGGTAAAAGAAGTCTGCATCCTTACCCAATTTGGTTTTCCTCTCTTTTGACCTAGATGATAAGATAGTAGCAGTAGAAATAGGATGTCTTTTAGGGGTAAGAGGTTTTTGCTATAATCTCTAGAGAGAGAGACGTGAGAAATGAGGTAGACATAAAACGATAAAAATGTTATAGGGGAGGGGCAGTAGGAAAGAAAAATAGATGGATTAGGATAATATTTTTATTTTCTTTCATTTGTATTATTTAAATATAAGATGTAAGTTTTATTTATTGAGTGTTATAGGTAAATCATCAATTTGTATTGTGTAATTTATATTCCGCGACATAAGACCGTGATTGAGGTATCACTGCTTGATATTTTTTTTTACACTGACACGCATTAAGAGTACGTTTCTGAAATGGTATTATACTGTAATATTTTCTATTCCGGGGATTTATCATATGTTTATTTGTCCTTATCATAGTGTCGGTACGTGTGCGGTGTCGGTCACAGTGGGAAAACAAGATAACCTCTTGTTTTACAAATTAAATCATAAGAGAATTATTTCACAATATTCAAATTATGCAATGAATGCAAAAGAAATGCAATAGTCTACAGAGTGCGAGTTATCTACTCAAATGATCAGGCAAGCTTATGTATGCTTAATGACTTATGCATAGTAATAATAAATTACCATTTATTATTTAAATATGAGTGAAAATCACCGTGTGTCACATCCTCCCCGCCTTAGAAGGAAAGCCGTCCTCGGCTTTCACTTAAAAGTTTTTGATAGTGCTCATAGGAGTGAGGATCTCTACACTTGATTTGGTTTCCCTTCACAGTGTAGTTGGAACCTTTGTAAGAATTCCGACAGATCATTACGATAGAAGTTTGTCTCTGCTCTAGTCCCTGGACTCACAATCAGGAATATCGGAGATCTCTTAGGGGAGTTTCTAGCTTGAATCCTTTCCAGGGCATTACAAATATCTAGTAAAAAAAAAAAAAAAAAAAAAGGTGGTTCTCCGAGTTGTTCATACCGGGATATTTGTGCATAATGTATAGTTCTGATGGTAATCCGAGCTGGTAATCTACCAGCTCGATCTTGGGGAGGATCTGATTAATCTTACGAATTAAGGTCTTGCCCTCTTGTGTTATGTTAAAATGGGTTATGCTTTTCGGAGGCGAAACCTCAACCAAATTTTCTCATCGACTTGAGCTTCAAGAGGCATTCAATCCTTTATGTATTTATTTTGACGATTAGGGTTGTTTGCATTCGACCTCTGGTCTGCACACTATTATCAATGGTTCTCGATAAAGCTTGGAGCCATTGGGCTGGTTCCTTGCCGGTCTCTGTTCTGAACACGATTGATTTGCGCTTTTGACCATACAATGCTTTATGAGGTAGCCTTTTGTTGCAAGGTAATTCGGTTAAGGCAATTTTCCTGCTCCATCCACTTTTCAAACATGTTACTCTTGTTCGAAGTATAACTTCTATAGCTTGAATGGTCCTTCCATTTAGTCCATTAGTCGGAAGACGGTAAGTGGTACTCATTTCCAGATGGATCCTCAAGAACTTTGGAGTGGTCCTCGAAAGTTTGATGTGGATGGTTATCACTATTTGGGATGAAGAGAATTGAAACGCTATGACTTGTAGCGCTTTGCTTCAAGTAAACCGTGCGAGTTTGCCCATGTTGTCATTCTCTTTATTTGGTAGGGATAGGTGGATTTGGTGAGATGATCAATTATTACCCAAGTAGAGTTATAATCGATAGGAATCTGTGGTGACTTGGTACTAGAGTCCATTGTTATGCATTCCCATTTCTAAATGGGGAATTTCAGTTTGTACAGATAGATTTGATGGTTTCTGATTGTTTGAATTTCTCTTTTCGAATATGCTAAGTATTGTTTGGCATAGGTCAAATACCAGCCTTCACGTTTGGTACTCAGAATAGCTTTCTGGATCAAGGTGTATCTTACCGGACACTAGATAAGTATTTATCCTGACCTTAATGAGGCTCAAACATAATAGGATTACAAATCCCATCATGGCGTGGATCTCAACGTTGGTCCTTGGGGATAAGGTTCCCTTCGGTCTTTTTCGACTCCATTTCACCTTCAGGTATGTCGTAAGAGTTTTTTTTAGTCAGTTCTTCCTTTGAGTGCTACTACTTGAGCCTCAAGACTTTAATTGGAAGGGGTGAACTAGATCTTTCGTTTTCCCCTAATGATCTGGTTTTAAAAGGTTTAGTTTGCTACCTGTTGCCTGGAGTATATGTGGGTATGACCGTTTTGCCCTGGGTGAGTACGAATGTTGTGGTTGAACCTACGTCGCGACTCCAATTTTCGGGTGTTGTCACGTGGTCAACTTCCTTTTGATTCCATATATTCAGTAGGACCTTGTGGTCGGTGTGTAGTAAGGATAGCATTTCTAGGCTTTCCTAGTGTGATCATGTTGGGTTCTAACTCAAATTCGTGCACTGCGTAGTGCTCCTTATGGATCTTTGGGTGTTGAGCATTTTGTACCATTATTTTCCTCTTTGGATCAGGATAGCTTTCAGCTCTGGTGTGAAGCGTCTCCTTGAAATGGTAAGGTCTCTGTCACACTCAGGTATGTCTAAAACAGGTGCACCACAGGATTTCCTTGTGTCATGTGTGGAGGTGCTTGTTGGGTTGACCTATGGTGTATGACAATCTATTCCTTTCTTTGTTCAATGTAGATGAAAGGATACTAAGTATGAATAGGTATATCCGAGGCGCCAGTTTCTGTGTCCAATGTTCTACATGGTGCTAAGTCATTGTTGAGGGTCCAAATGTTTTACATTTACTTCCCTGGTAGAAGATCTCTTCCCTCAGGTGGCACGGTTTATTCTATTCCCGTGTATGTGAAATGTCTGGCATTTTAAGAGTGGATGTCAATGCGAGATATAAACACAAATTTTTCCATTTCATGGTGGTGAGTTAAGCACTCCCTTTAACATGACCAGGCAAGAATTTCAAGAATTTAACCATGCCCGCGCACGTTACTCTTCCCGAATTATACATAGGTGATCAGGCTATGTATAATTGGGGACCGGTGATGTGTTGTTCGGTATAGTCTTAATCTTGGTGTATTTATTCTTTGGTCAGCGGAAATGTTGCAAAAGTTCATGTGCGAAGTTTTGGTGCGATGGTATATAAGATTTGCTAGGCCGACCAATTCTGTCAACATGACCTATGGCTCGTTTGACCAAGATATGTGAAACAATGGAAACTTGGTTAGGGATGGAATGTTGAATTTGTGATTCTTGGCGAGGTAACAGTTTGAGTTGGTCTTATCGGTATTGATAATAATACCTTCGCAATTTTTGAAATGTGGATTTTTCTAAGACATCTCGTTGGGTGATACTAATTTGTCAAAGAGATTAGTTGAATACCCAAGATGACTTTCTCTTATCTTCAGAGAAATCCTTTCATCGTGACAAGATAGTTGAAATCCTTAATGATATGGTGAAAACGGTCATGGAGATGACATATATTAAGATAACATGATGGGAACAACAGATACATTACTTGGGAAAGGTGCAGTACATTAAGGTTTCATAAAGAGGTACTTTAAAGTAGACTATGACTTGGAAGTTTAAATTAGGCTTTATTACAAACAGCATCTCTAGCTAACTTAGTTTCTTCCTTGGTGTCCGTTGGGAGCCTGAACAATTCTTCACACTTTCTTCAGGAAATTGTTTTGACAGTTGTTGCCTTCATGCTGATCCTTCCTATCCGGGCACATGCTTTTGATGTGACCTTTCATTCCACACCCATGGCATATCACTGTCTCCCAATAGAGTTGCTTACAATCTTCCATCTTATGCCCAATTCCTTTACAAATTCCACAAGGTGCAGGGCATTTTCCATAGTGGTAATATGGGCATATATTGCACTTAGGTTTTGTCCCAGCATACCCTACTTTCCGCTTGGTTTTAGTAGTCCCAACTTCAGCCGTCCATTGACGCTTGCTTGATTGTTGCATTTGATCTTCCTCACTATCATATTCCCAGTTCCTCTTGCTACCACAGTACCCCCTTGCTTTGCCTTGGGGCAGTGACTCTGTCAATCCAGAAGTCGCACCAGTAGCTTCTTGAGTGATAGTAGGTGCGAATGCACCAACATTCCTCCTAATTTCGGGTGAAAATCCCCAAAAGTATGCTTCGAGTTTCCTTTCCTCAGGTCCTATCATGTCAGGACATAGTTGGGCCAGTTCGCGAAAGCGGTTGGTGTACCCTTCGAGGTCATTCCTTATCATAGTTAGTCTACAGAGCTCTTGTTCCATCATTCACAGTTCATTTCTTGAGCAGTATTCCACAATCATCATTCTCTTCAGGGTGTCCCACTGAAGTGAGTATGCAGCGTCTGTTCCCACTAAATGGACATAAGTGTCCCACCATGTGAGGGCTTGATGTCGAAAGGTGCAAGTAGCATACTTGACCTTACAATTGTTCGCGCAACGCTGTTCGCGGAAAATTGTCTCTAACCCTTCTAGCTATTTTGCCAAACCTGTGGCTCCTTCAGTCCCCTCAAATGCTGGTGGTTTACAGTTCCTAAATTCTTGGTAAGAGAAATTTCGTGTTGTAGGTGTCTTACAAACAACTTCTTCCCTATTCCCCTGGATGATTCTGTGATTGATTTGATAGTTAGCAATCCTTGCAGCAATTCGTTTGGTGACAGATTTCTCAATGGTGGTTGTGTCCATGTTCTGCTTTACTGAAAACATTTTCCTTCAACCACAAGAAATGACAACAATGAGTTTTCTATGAGTATGAGGACCATGGTGGAGATCCAATAAGTTAAAACATGCACTACTTCTCAATCAAGTATTTCCTAGGTTGTATTGACTGGACATCACGTAGACTTAGGCTATTATGATGATGTTAGGAAAACAGAGATTGGTTGGAGTGAGTTTAACATAAGGATATAATTCACAAGATGTTGTTTATTATGCATAGCTGTTCATCACCATAAACTTGATTACATTCTAAGAAGATTCCTGGCTCATAGGGCCGATACGTAGCATGCGTTCATTGACTCACTCTAGTTTGTCATACAACAAAACTACTACTAGCGTTTTTATTGAAACCACTCATCACAACGTCTAACACAATACAAAGTGTAATTTAAGCATCTCCCGGTGCTGCCCCGGGTTGACTTTGTTGAGTTGCCTTCCATCCCTCTAACTCTTTGAGCTGGGCCTCCATCCTGGCAAATTTGTTGTTGGCCTCATTTGCCCTACTCTCCATAGTACGTCTTTGAAATTCTACGACACCCTCCAGATACCCTGACTCAGTTAGTGCTATTATAGTAACGGTCTCCAACAGTGTCAACCGACTCTCAATCTTTGTGAGACGTCCCTGGGTGTCTCCCGGAGTTTGCAGAGCACACCTTTCAATGTGGTCTTCAAGGAGGGCAATTATCTCGTTCAACTTCTCACGAGTTCCCTCTAATACTGTTCCAACATCGTTGTAGCATTCCTTGAGTTTTTGGCCAAGCGCTTGTAGTTCTTCCACCACTTCTTCAATCCCTTCAATCCTTTCTACTGGTAATACTCCCAGATGGTCCGACATCTCTTCTATTTGTTCCTCATGACGTGTTATGCGTGCCATAACTGTGTCGAGAGTTGGTGGTCTAGCAGTGGCTGCTTCTGAAGTTTCCCCAACTTCGAACACACTAGGAGGTGGTGTACCAGAAGACGATGGTGATGATGTAGAGAGACAGATTCTCTTGCTAGCAGGTATCTCCCAACTGATAAGTGGATCTCTTTGGTGCCTTGGTGAGAGTGTAGGAGTAGTGGAACTGGTAGGTAAAGTACTGATAGTGGTGATGATTTGGAAGTGAGCAGGTAGAGTGTGGGTAGTACCCTCCTGGTAAACTTGATACACCACCCTGTACGGGGTTTCCAGTGTTAGGAGTGAGTTGAGAAGGGGCTGGGATGCGTTCAGCAAGTGACAAACCTTCTGTTGTGTCATCGCATCCAGCTCCAAAGTGAGGGGAAGACATGGTCTGTGACAAGACGGTGCATATGTGTAAGTATATGTAAAAATATACTTATAATTAGATATGGGGTAGTGAATTAATAAATAGGCAATGTAACATGCAGTCATATCTAAATGAACTATAATTAAAATGGCAAGTAAGGCAAGCGGCAACTGGTGGTCGTAGAGTGATGTTTATGTAAAAAAAAATAGTTATAGTTTAGGGTTTATATGTACCTAGTTCTCTATAACTTAGGCTTTGATGCCAATCTGTAACACCCCCAAATCTGGTTTAGCGGAAGCATACGTGTCATGGGGAATGTTACGAAATCGGAGATCACAACACAAGTAATAAATAACGGAATACATATTCCGTTTAATTTCATAAAATGGTTTTAAAACATTGTCGTACAAACATTGCTTAAAATAAAAGGGCACAACCCATAAGTTTTGTGGTCCCAAATAGAACATCACTTTGTGTGAAAACATTTCTTTTAGCATTACTACGACCATTTACCACCTCTTGCCTTGCATCCATGATCACAATTTAAACACATGAGAAAATATGCTAAAAAGGTCAGCTAAAAGCTGGTGAGTTCATAGGTTTAAATTAAAACAGTAAGCATGGACCATAATCACAGTCATATAATCATTACAAAGAATATAATGATATATGGATGAAAGTCTATTACGTTAGCACTAAGTTCATGCAACTGATACTACGACAATTTCTGTATGCTAAATGAAATCATACAATATATAGGCCCAATGCGAGTGTTTTGTCCCTCAACACTCGATTCCGACATGGTATACGTTTCGCCATGGCCTAAGCATGGCCAACCGAACGGAGGAGTCACCCTCAATAGATCTATTTATAACATTCGCGCTTCCCAGCAGGAACTGACGGTTCATGAAGGGGGGCATTTCTAGGGACATCAGGGCTTAGGCTAAACCACGTAATAGTAATCATGCAACAAGTTAGGTCCATAAAAAGGTTTTGCATATTTTCTCACCCCAAAATGTATAAAACAATTTATCAAGTAAAAGAGGGGCTATGAAACTTACCTTAACAAATGTGCAATCCAAATGTGGGATTCAGTGGATGTTGTGAAGCTGCACCGACAGGCGACCTAGATAAGGGGGAAATGTTTTAGTTCATTGTTTTAAGTATCACTTACTTAAAATGATCCGATTTATATTGTTTTTGTGTAATGGTATTAAAACCAACCTTTATTATATATAAAAATATGATTAGAAGGTTTCACTAGTAAGTATATAAATGTACATATACTATTTCATGTTGACTCTATAACGATATTAAAATCCAAGATTTGGTTTGTAAAATAGTTACGATATTCTACTAGTAAGTATATAGATGTTTATATACTCATTTTATGTCGACATATTTTATTATTGTCAAAATCGATATTAGTTGATTTATTCTCTAATTGCATTTAGAAAATACTTAAGTTAAGGTTGGAGACTTTCAAATTTAATGAATGATAAAATGATTTAGTAGTCTCAATTTATTTATCAAAATTTGTTCTCCACATTTATCATTTTCGACTAATAATTTTAGTGACATAACTATGTCTATTTGCGCATATTGATGTCAAAATGTTGACGTAGGCTTTTATTATGTGAATCGTGACTTGAGCACTTGTTTCTTATATTACAACCTTTACACTTGTTCACTTGTATTAAAATTTGTATGCTTGATTACTTGTCGATACGTATGTGTATATATCTATGTAGAAGATGTTGAATACTCGGAAATGAGTTTAGTCTTATATTTGATTTCCGTATTACGTTTCTAGATTTACTTCTTGTTTCATCGAATTGTCATTTGAGCACACATAAAACACGAGTGGGCTGTAGCCCGAAAGAAATGGTATAACGTTGGGCTTAGGCCCGATCCAAAATATGAAAGTGTGGAAGACACATGAAGTGGGCTTTAGCCAGGTGACTATTTGAGTAAAATGGGTAGAAGTCAGGTTCTCCTATCAGGTTATTACTTCATTTTCATTACTGATTTTCTTTTGACAAGTTGGGTGTAAACTCTCAACCAACATACCCCTCTCAAACGAGGCTCAAGGGGGACAAGATACACGATAACAAGACGTCCATAATACACTAGTGCCCTATACCGATTGTAGAGATTAAACACCCTCCGTGGGTGTTTTTCGTGCATAGCTCGAGGTGACTTCTGGCTCTCCCTTGAGAGCTTTCATGTCACAAGAGTTTAACAACTCTTAGATCATCACTAAAATTCGGTTTCGGTGTCAATAAAGTTTTGTGAGCAGGTCCCTTCTTAATTGACTCGTGTCATTTGGGTACAACCCAACTTCGAAAGGGTGACTCGACATGATTTCACCCTTGATGGTATTGCGCAAGATTTTGCTATGGTGATGCATATTACAGGAGCTTTTTGACTCGGGCCTAGCTGAACTTGTCTCACACATTAACCATACGACTAAGGGTGAATCAAGGTGAACTACCTATCATTACTACGGATACATGGCACGATGATGATGAGGGACAATATTACTTGAAAAAAAATCTGGACTCGACTCCATTATAACTTGACTTCCAATAAAATCGACATCACATTCAATCTATTCTCACGACCTCATACCAAGGGGGGTTTAGTACTAATGCTAAGAATTGTGTTTCGACCAAGACATGACTCTTTTGTTGACACCCATCTCCCCTTTTTTTGACATCAAAATCTTCTCCACTGTGGCTACAACCACAGTGGGTTTTTGACTAAGCTGATTGAACTAAAGCACCAAATAAATTTTTTGTATTAACTGATTTAAACTCTCGATGGTCATTCAACTAATTCCCTGATATCTCTAATTTTCTTAAGTTATCTTTGACCCGAATCGACCAGCGATTTGACAAGGCTTAGGAAATTTTCACATAACAGTTTTTCGTCATATTGACAACATCAGGTTATGCAACAACCCAAAACAACCTCAACTCATAATTTAGGTGATTCGAAATTTGATAAAATCAACAAATTAGAACAAACCAACAACAACAAGTATGCTTACAATGATTTGAGGTGTTGATAACAAAGCAATCTTAGAATACGAATGGCCCAATCCTTCCTCTGATTCGAACCCGGTTCCAAGTTAACCTGCACACCTCTAACTTCGCACTCCTCTTGATACTTAGATCTTGAGACAAATTTTAAGTATAGCTTTTGGTGTGTTGAGCCTTTGAAACCGGTCAACCATAAAAGGGAAGTGGGTAGGAAGTTTCTCGACATACTTTTAGTCATGGAAGATGAAAAGGTGCCATTCTTAGCAAATATTCATCTCTTTCTTGGCTTCCTTTTGTCCACGCTTGTTGACCTTGGGAAGGAGGAGATGACCCTAGAGACCTTAGCTTCAAAGCTTCATTAGAGTGGATAGAAGGTTTTTGATAAAAGTAATTTATGTTTCATCCTTGTTGCTTGAGAATACGCGTGGCGGCAGTGGAAGGAGGAGGTGGGAGACATTTTGTTTCATGGAGGGGGAAGATGTTGAGATGAAGGGAGGTAAAGGAAGTCTGCATCCTTACCCAATTTGGGTTTCCTCTCCTTTGACCTAGATGATAAGATAGTAGCAGTAGAAATATGATGTCTTTTAGGGGTAAGAGGTTTTTGCTATTATCTCTAGAGAGAGACGTGAGAAATGAGGTAGACAGAAAACGATAAAAATGTTATAGGGGAGGGGCGGTAGGAAAGAAAAATAGATGGATTAGGATAATATTTTTATTTTCTTTCATTTGTATTATTTAAATATAGACTAAAATACACCGTTGGTCCCTAAACTTGTATCGGAGGATCGCGATGGGACGAACCACGCACTTTTCATCGCGACGGGTCCAAACAGTACCCATTAAATGCCAGATTCGTCCCTTAACCAGAGTTGGGACAGTCAAACCGAGGGTATTATAGACCATTCACTTTTTTGACCCAAGCTTCAACCCAGGGACCAATTGTGAGTATGGATATTAGCCGTTTCTTCCCTTATACGCTGCATTTAATTTCGCGGGAACAAATACACCCACCCAACAAACAACTTTGCCAATCACATAAAACCACATTATCCAGAAAAGATAAACTGCAAATCGAAATCAAGAATATAAATCCTCATTTCCAGAACTCAAAAGACCAACCCAACTTCCAACAAAACCATGTCGATCGATGTCACAATTCTCAATTTCCGGTCATTTCTCAAATTTACTATTTCATCGTTTATCGTAAACTAGGTTTACGAGTATCAAATTCGCGTAACCTTAATGATTTAGCTGCGAATTCACGAACATTTCATCAAGGACATTTCATATAGACTAGGTTTAGTTTACATTTCATTAGTATCATTGTCATCATAGTAGTTCATGCATGATTTTGCATTTTACATTAAACGCGTAATTTTCATATTAAATAGACGCTATCGCACGATCATTTATTTTGAACATTTGATCCGACGCTTCTAAAATTTATCCTAATATATTCTTATACTCATTTTAAGACTATAAAAATTATATTATTAATTTACCCGATGTTTTCAATTTATTTCGTACATAAATTGTTATGTTTATATAATTACGACGGTTTTCGTAAATTCAACACGATAATTACTATTTCACTCAAATTTTGCAAGAAATGTATTTTAATAATTTTATGACTTCAATATGTTTTATTTTGATCCGTTAAAATTTATTTTTAGTTAACGCTACCCTACAAGCTTAAATATTTACACAAGTTACTACTTATCCTTAAATAACTACACATTTTACTCTACTTAAATACTTAATAAAAAAAATGTTAACTAGCTAAAGCAAACACACCCTTGTCGACAACAAGGGTGAGTCACACCATGAGGATACATAATATCTAGCTTATATCATTTTATACTTATAATATCTACACATACACGTTCATTTACAAAGTGTAATAGATCAAAAAGTTCTCTTCTTCTCTCTAGCTCCATATGACCGGCCACCATTGATGCTCCAAGAGGAAACCATAAAAATTTTGCTAGTCAAGTTCAAAACAATCTAGACACACTTTTGATTAAGGTTGTGAAATAAAAACCTTGGGTGTTTAGGATTAATCCTTTGTTCATTTAAACCTCATCAAGTAACTAGTAAGCATTTCATGTTCATATTCATCTTTCATATTCATATTATGTTCATTTCATCATGCTTAAGAAAAACATGCAAGTCATATTGATGTTTATACCACTTTTTATTGTTTTTGAGTTTTATATATATATATTTATCATCCTATAATTACTCCTTGAAATATATCACATTTGGTGATGTTTAGGAACCCATGACACCCTAAGAAGGTGTAAGGTAGGATCAGAATAGCTTCGGAGTTGTTTGAATTGGTTAGAATAGGTTTTGCGCGAGAAAAACTCATTTCGACAACTTTATTTAGAGGTCTGATCTTATTTTTAAATTCTGTAATTTTCGACAGTAAGTAAAATTTTTTGGCCTAGATATTTAAAAAATATACTTTAAAACGAAAACGTGGCCGCTTGAATGGGTTAAAACGGAGCTATAACGAAGAAGTTATGAATTTTTCAAGTTAGACGACGAAAACTATAAAATTCAGAAATTTCAGCATGTTACTTCCATTTTTTACGAGTCAAAAATGAGTCTTAAGCTTTATAAATTGTGTCGACTTATAAAAAATATATTAGTATACTTTGATACGAAGCTAAGGACATATAAAATGTAGAAAATAGACTTGTAACGATTAAATTACACGTGTTTACACAAAGTTGCCGTAACTATATTATATAAGAAAAACTAATATATTTCTATTAGACAAATATTACGGCCACGAAGGACCATGTTGAGGGTCGTTTTTAACATGGATGTAATACTTTTTATAACATGATGTCTTCTAGTAAAAGTGAGTACGCCTAGCCTATTTTCCAAAATGTCCGACCGTTCGTTAAGCGGAGTTGTAATGAATAAAATATGGCTACTTAAACTTTGCCGAAAACCATCCTTAAACGATATTTTGGACACAAGTACCATACTTTACCCATATTTTTCTCCATGATCGAGACCTCTAGGATGAAAACTTAAATGCTAAAACTTTGAGATAATGACACAAGCTTCCCAAAACCGTTGAGTTTGTTTCCTAACACTCGATGTGCACCATTTTACGACTAGTTTTTCAAGGCCGTTTATTCACTTTCATGAAATTTTCAATGACATTATTTTACGACGAAAAGTTAAAATTTCATAATAAATCACTAAATGGTTATCGTAGGATATCGTTTCAACGTAAATGCTTGTAAAGTAATTTATAAATTGTCAAGACATTATAAGATTATTTTTCGACGATAAACTTTATATTTTAAAAAAGTGTACAAGTGGTATGGATATCATATGAGTTTGCATGCACGACATTATTTCATGACTTATATTAGAGCATATCATTCATAATAGGTCGCGGTTAGAGAGTTGCGTCTCATTTCTGTGCATC
The DNA here is from genome assembly GCA_019973895.1 of Chrysanthemum seticuspe. Classification (NCBI taxonomy): domain Eukaryota; kingdom Viridiplantae; phylum Streptophyta; class Magnoliopsida; order Asterales; family Asteraceae; genus Chrysanthemum; species Chrysanthemum seticuspe. The sequence goes on along the minus strand of BPTQ01000003.1, from coordinate 211,525,353 downwards.
CACTCTGTCATCACAACTATTGCAACAGGTGAGTAATCACATCCCCTTTTTACCGTTTTTACTATATTTTGGGGCGAAATGCATGAACCATTCTTGAGCCAAATTGATTACTACTTTTATTAACTCGTTTGACTAGAACTTATGAACTCGAGTCAAATCCTTAAACATAATTACGAAATTATGCCTTATTTGATCTTATTGAACAGTACGTACTATGACCAAAAAATTCTCGCCTTATTGGTGGAGTGTGCAAATTCTCCCATGTTCGGAGTGTTCTTAATTGTATATTAATAGTTGTATGATGTATTGTTCGTACATTCGCATTGTTAGTCTCCTATTAGTAGGTAGTATGGATAGCGCTATTAGAGGTCGGCCAACCTCTCGTCCACTATGTTACGGGACGCATATTATTTATTCTAGGGGCTTTGCCTGGCATACATTATTATATACTTGGTACTATATTGTGAACTATTATGACCACTTATACTTGACTACTTGACACGCTATATTATGTGCAATGGGTTGTGAACACACAGGTTGCAAGTTTTGTATGGGTGGAACTTGGAACTGAGTGGATTTACAATGCCTTTGCTTTGTGTACTATTTCTGATGACCGAAACCTTTGACTCTCTCTCTTGCGAGTTTTCTTATTTTACGAAACGTGTATACTCACCAACTATTTTCATAGTTGACCCGTTTTTCTCTCATGCATTTCATGTGATCGTTAGTAAGCTTTTCTATCAGGTCTTGCATAATGAAGTTTTCACTTGTCACTACAAATCGTTATGAAATAAAACGGAATATTTTGGAATCTAAACTTTGTAATATATTTGCCGATGTCGGCTAAACTGGTATTGTAATGGTATACTATTTCTTTTTTAATCTTAACGTTGGTATGTTCTATTATCTTGTGCTTATGTTCCTTTCCGTTACACCTCGTGTTTCCACCTCCGGCGAGGGTGTGACAGATTGGTATCAGAGCCAAAGGTTATAGAGAATGCCGATTTTTTTTTCGAAAATAAAAATCACAGCTATAACTGGATTAAAGTTTTATTAAACATCGAATATCATCTGAGTCAACTAGTCCTATCGTTGCATCGTTACTCATAAATTATACATAGCCTGATCAACTATGTCTAATTTATGAAGAATCATGCAATGATAAGAATGGTAATTTTAAATCATGTTTAGTCGAGTCTTTAGAGTCTGGTCACCTGAAATTGTATTGGTCGGGTGGGTATGCATAGCATGTTTTTACGTTCACGTCTACATTACCGTACCTTGTTTATACCTTCTCTTTTCCATCTTTCGACTTGTTAGACATAGCATGTCTCTGTTCCTGTCATATTTCGATCACTATAACACACATTACCACCGTTCTGCACCTCATCTGACTTCGTTCGTATGTCGTTTACTCAACCCGATGTTTTGGTCCACTACAGGATCATGGCTGCAAGAAACACACGCTCAGGAGGCAACAACCACGTCGACCTAAACAACAACGACAATCCAAACAATAACGCTGCTGGAATAGCGGATCTACTCGCCCAAATTATGATGCACCTTGATGCTAGACGAACCAACGTCGGAGAAGGTACTTCAAACGCTGGTCAAGGATGCAGCTACAAAACTTTCATGACATGCAAGAAAATGGAATTTTATGGTACTGAGGGTGCCATTGGACTGCTAACTTGGTTCGAGAATGTTGAGTCGAAACTTAGTATCACGAAATGTGCTGAAGGAAACAAGGTTGAGTTCTCTGCTGGTCTACTACAGGGTCGAGCATTGACCTGGTGGAACAACCAACTGCAGACTAGAGGAAGAGGGGCTGCAAATGCGTTATCTTGGGAAGCATTTAAGAAACTACTAACTGATGAGTACTGCAGAAAAGATGAAGTGCAGAAGCTGGAAGCAGAATTTTGGAACCACTTGATGGTAGGAGTAGAAGTCGACAAGTACACGATCCGTTTCCACGAGTTAACTAGGATGGTAGCTCACATGGTTTCCACTGTGGAGAAGTTGATCGACCGATATATATAGGGATTGATACCAGAAATTAAGAGGGATGTCACCTCGTCGAACCCAACCACTCTGCAAGCCGCTGTGGGCATGGCGTATCGCTTGACAAATGATGTGATCAGGTCTGGAGAACTAACAAAAGCAAACGACAATGGACGGAAGCGACAGGAGGATCGCCAGGGAAGCCGAGACCAGGACCAGCAAAACAAGAGGCAGCGAATAACCAGGAACTATGGAGCGACCACTCAGGAGCGCAAAGGATATACAGGTCCCCATCCTATGTGCACTCGATGTAACTATCATCACTCAGGAGATTGCCCAAAGTGCAACAAATGTGGACGGACAGGCCACTTCGCGCGAAATTGCTCAAACAGGACTGGGAACCAAGGACAAAGAAAAGCATGTTACGAGTGTGGAAGTCTGGATCACCTTCGGAATACCTGTCCAAAGTTGAAAAGAACTCCCAACCAAGAAGGTAATCATCCAAACCTGGCATTGGCAATAGAAGGTCCACCAGAACCGAACATTGATGTTTCCCCCGCACGTGGACGAGCATTCTATCTGGGTACTGAGGAAGCCCGCAACGCGTAACGGGTACATTCTTTTGAACAACCACCTTCTTTCTGTACAACATGATTTTGAGTGCATAAGTTGCTTCCAATTCTTACCACGTTCACGACATCGATTAATTTGAGACCTAACGATATCGACCTTAGTTGTAATTTATTTTGTTGATTTGATTTGATTTGTGTAAGCAATTCCAATATCGAGCGAATCTTTCAAAAGACTTCATTCAAAAGACTTGTTTCCTAGCTTGATCTAGTGACAGTTCTTGTTTGATGAGTTGCGAAAATCAAGCTAAGAGACAAGTTTACTCAAGTCGGTTTAGTTTAATCTCATGACAGTTCTTGTTTGATGAGTTGTGAGATTAAATTAAAATCGACTACCTAAAGGTCTTTTGAGAGCTACGTTCGATATTGGGTAAGTTTACCCTATCAAATCTAATCACGGGCACGTACTTAGTTGAATGGGGAACCTGTATACATGAGCATTGATATGATCATTTAGATTGTTCGTACGAGCATGAACTTTTAGAACTCTTGTCGAGGTTCGGACTATAGTATCAATAATTGAATCACGAGGACGTGATTCCTCTGACATGGGAAAAATGTCACAATTCTCAATTTCCGGTCATTTCTCAAAGTTACTATTTCATCGTTTATCGTAAACTAGGTTTACGAGTATCAAATTCGCGTAACCTTAATGGTTTAGCTGCGAATTCACGAACATTTCATCAAGGACATTTCATATAGACTAGGTTTAGTCTACATTTCATTAGTATCATTGTCATCATAGTAGTTCATGCATGATTTTGCATTTTACATTAAACGCGTAATTTTCATATTAAATAGACGCTATCGCACGATCATTTATTTTGAACATTTGATCTGACGCTTCTAAAATTTATCCTAATATATTCTTATACTCATTTTAAGACTATAAAAATTATATTATTAATTTACCCGATGTTTTCAATTTATTTCGTACATAAATTGTTATGTTTATATAATTACGACGGTTTTCGTAAATTCAACACGATAATTATTATTTCACTCAAATTTTGCAAGAAATGTATTTTAATAATTTTTATGACTTCAATATGTTTTATTTTGATCCGTTAAAATTTATTTTTAGTTAACGCTACCCTACAAGCTTAAATATTTACACAAGTTACTACTTATCCTTAAATAACTACACATTTTACTCTACTTAAATACTTAATAAAAAAAAATGTTAACTATCTAAAGCAAACACACCCTTGTCGACAACAAGGGTGAGTCACACCATGAGGATACATAATATCTAGCTTATATCCTTTTATACTTATAATATCTACACATACACATTCATTTACAAAGTGTAATAGATCAAAAAGTTCTCTTCTTCTCTCTAGCTCCATATGACCGGCCACCATTGATGCTCCAAGAGGAAACCATAACAATTTTGCTAGTCAAGTTCAAAACAATCTAGACATACTTTTGATTAAGGTTGTGAAATAAAAACCTTGGGTGTTTAGGATTAATCCTTTGTTCATTTAAACCTCATCAAGTAACTAGTAAGCATTTCATGTTCATATTCATCTTTCATATTCATATTCATATTATGTTCATTTCATCATGCTTAAGAAAAACATGCAAGTCATATTGATGTTTATACCACTTTTTATTGTTTTTGAGTTTTATATATATATATATATATATATATATATATATATATATTTATCATCCTATAATTACTCCTTAAAATATATCACATTTGGTGATGTTTAGGAACCCATGACACCCTAAGAAGGTGTATGGTAGGATTAGAATAGCTTCGGAGTTGTTTTGAATTGGTTAGAATAGGTTTTGCGCGAGAAAAACTCATTTCGAAAACTTTATTTAGAGGTCTGATCTTATTTTTAAATTCTGGAATTTTCGACAGTAAATAAAATTTTTTGGCCTAGATATTTAGAAAATATACTTTAAAACGAAAATGTGGCCGCTTGAATGGGTTAAAACGGAGCTATAACGAAGAAGTTATGAAATTTTCAAGTTAGACGACGAAAACTATAAAATTCAGAAATTTCAGCATGTTACTTCCATTTTTTACGAGTCAAAAATGAGTCTTAAGCGTTATAAATTGTGTCGACTTATCAAAAATATATTAGTATACTTTGATACGAAGCTAAGGACATATAAAATGTAGAAAACGGACTTGTAACGATTAAATTACACCTGTTTACACAAAGTTGCCGTAACTATATTATATAAGAAAAACTAATATATTTCTATTAGACAAATATTACGGCCACGAAGGACCATGTTGAGGGTCGTTTTTAACATGGATGTAGTACTTTTTATAACATGATGTCTTCTAGTAAAAGTGAGTACGCCTAGCCTATTTTCCAAAATGTCCGACCGTTCGTTAAGCGGAGTTGTAATGAATAAAATATGGTTACTTAAACTTTGCCGAAAACCATCCTTAAACGATATTTTGGACACAAGTACCATACTTTACCCATATTTTTCTCCATGATCGAGACCTCTAGGATGAAAACTTAAATGCTAAAACTTTGAGATAATGACACAAGCTTCCCAAAACCATTGAGTTTGTTTCCTAACACTCGATGTGCACCATTTTACGACTAGTTTTTCAAGGCCGTTTATTCACTTTCATGAAATTTTCAATGACATTATTTTACGACGAAAAGTTATAATTTCATAATAAATCACTAAATGATTATCGTAGGATATCGTTTCAACGTAAATACTTGTAAAGTAATTTATAAATTGTCAAGACATTATAAGATTATTTGTCGACGATAAACTTTATATTTTAAAAAAGTGTACAAGTGGTATGGATATCATATGAGTTTGCATGCACGACATTGTTTCATGACTTATATTAGAGCATATCATTCATAATAGGTCGCGGTTAGAGAGTTGCGTCTCATTTCTGTGCATCCACTCTGTCATCACAACTATTGCAACAGGTGAGTAATCACATCCCCTTTTTACCGTTTTTACTATATTTTGGGGCGAAATGCATGAACCATTCTTGAGCCAAATTGATTACTACTTTTATTAACTCTTTTGACTAGAACTTGTGAACTCGAATCAAATCCTTAAACATAATTACGAAATTATGCCTTATTTGATCTTATTGAACCGTACGTACTATGACCCAAAAATTCTCGCCTTATTGGTGGAGTGTGCAAATTCTCCCATGTTCGGAGTGTTCTTAATTGTATATTAATAGTTGTATGATGTACTGTTCGTACATTCGCATTGTTAGTCTCCTATTAGTAGGTAGTATGGATAGCGCTATTAGAGGTTGGCCAACCTCTCGTCCACTATGTTACGGGACGCATATTATTTATTCTAGGGGCTTTGCCTGGCATACATTATTATATACGTGGTACTATATTGTGAACTATTATGACCACTTATACTTGACTACTTGACACTCTGTATTATGTGCAATGGGTTGTGAACACACAGGTTGCAAGTTTTGTATGGGCGGAACTTGGAACTGAGTGGATTTACAATGCCTTTGCTTTGTGGACTATTTCCGATGACCGAAACCTTTGACTCTCTCTCTTGCGAGTTTTCTTATTTTACGAAACGTGTATACTCACCAACTATTTTCATAGTTGACCCATTTTTCTCTCATGCATTTCAGGTGATCGTTAGTAAGCTTTTCTATCAGGTCTTGCATAATGAAGTTTTCACTTGTCACTACAAATCGTTATGAAATAAAACGGAATATTTTGGAATCTAAACTTTGTAATATATTTGCCGATGTCGGCTAAACTGGTATTGTAATGGTATACTATTTCTTTTTTAATCTTAACGTTGGTATGTTCTATTATCTTGTGCTTATGTTCCTTTCCGTTACACCTCGTGTTTCCGCCTCCGGCGAGGGTGTGACAATCGATCGTTTTACCAACATGCCAGATGAAGTGATCACTAACATTTTGAATCGGTTGCCTTTGTTAGAAGCGGTGAGAACCTCTAGTTTAGCGAGAAACTGGAGGTCTAAGTGGACTTTGCTCACCGATGTCATACTTGATGAGGATATCTTTTATTATTTAACATACGAGTTTGATGGTAGGCTTGTTACTAGATTCTTAAATCGGCTTATGGGTCCAATAAGAAAGTTTGTCTTTGCTGTAGAGCCAAGATCAATTATTGGAATAGACAACTTTCATTATGAACACATTCATGAGTGGCTCTTGTTTTTGGCTGACAATGGAGTTGAGGAGCTGATTATTACAAACTGGTATGGTGACCCAGTTACGTTCCCAACCCAACTTTACTCTCGCAGTGAGTTGAAACATCTGGTACTTCATGTTTGTGCTATGGCTACTTTGGAATATTTTCATGGCTATCCAAATCTACTGAGCCTAGAATTGATTCATGTCAATTTTCTAAGCGGTACAGTTTGGGACTTTATTGCTGGTTGTCCCTCACTTGAGTCTCTTAAAATGAATCGTCCTAGTACTAACGAGATGAGACTATGGGATATTGCAAAACTTGGGAATTTGAAGAAGTTACATTTGTCATTAGGTCGTTATAATGTTGTGACCACAATCAAAACATCCGATATCTTTCACTTGACAAGACTTCAAAATCTTGAGACCCTTACATTGGATTTTGGTGATTGCACAGTAAGAACAATTTCAGTTTTACAACTTATAATGTTATAGAGATGTGTAACAGTAATGAAATTTAATCTGTAAAACTTCTTGTAGTTGATACATGAAGCTAATCCTAGGATGAAGGTGCCCTTTGTTTCCCTGATTAACCTTAAGCTTTCCGATGTCGATTTTGGGAATAGTGTTATGGTAGCGTTCACCATTGGAATGATTCGGTCATCTCCGAATTTGAAAATGCTGGATACGAGAGTAAGTGTAATGATGTAATGAATATGTATCAAATAAAACATTCCTAAATTGCCATGTTTGTGTATCTCAACACTATTTGATTTTTCAGGCTGCAAACACGCTTAGTGATCTACCTTTGCCCAATTTTTCCACTGTTGTAGATAGAAACACATTCAGCCATGGGCAGCTTCAGACGGTGGTGTTTCGAGCTTTTCCCAGATCAGAGCATGAAATAACTTTAATAAAGTGTATACTTGCGTGTTCCCGGTCGATTAAGACAATCAATATAAGGCAAAGCGATAGGAGTCATGATGGGAATGAAAATACCAGGAACAACTGGGAGTTGGCTAAGAAGCTGTTGAAACTCCCCCGAGCTTCCCCCACAGCCGTGGTAGATTTCTTTGACTGGTTGTAGTTTAAGTTTGGGTTGAATACCCTTGGACAATTAATGTTTCAAAATAGTTTTAGTAATTTTGTACAGTAATTGTTATATGGTTTGCTTAAAATTAGATTGTTCATATGTTGTTGTTTGTGCGTATTCTAGGTGATGAAAGTTTGACATTCGAAAGTCAAACTTTCATTTAGCATTTTTATTTGATTGTAGCAAGTAAAACTGCATTTCCAGTTTACTTTAGTTAGTCAATACTTGAAAATGTTGAATTGGTTAACTGTGAACGAGAGTTGTAATGTCAGAAGGATTGAAAACCTTTGGAACATTAAGTGCAAAAGTCATAATGGTATTTGAAGTTTGATGATGAGGATGGCTATTGGAATGTTCAATAATATATACAATGGTATTTGACTTTGTAAAGTCAATATTGCAAAACCATTACTAAATATTTGTTTTGGAGTGAATTGATAATTTGACATGTTTTAGAAGTTTGACTTAAAAAAGTCAAACTTCTAATGGTTTTACGGAAGTTGGCAACTTGAGGGACCAATTGTGTATCCTAAAGTGAATATTGGGCGGGAGTTTTAAGTGTGACAAATTGACAACGGCAACCAACACAAATTCAGGGACCGAGTGTGAAAAAAAGGAAACTATTAAACCCTTCACCGTCTCTTACCAGAGACGATATTAACTAGTGCACACCAAACGAGATACTCATCTACCACTTTTCCCACACACACACAACTTTCCAATGGCAGATTTCCCCATTTTAAACAAACTCATGGAGGTGGCTGATTCGCCAAATCTTAATGATCGGATGGCTATCTAGTTTGAAGATGAGGCTGCCCAAGAAGGGATTCTAAGGAAGCTACTTCTTCAGTGCTGCCAGCATCTGAAGACAGGAATCATCAACCGTAGGGAGCTGATACAAGAGAATCAAGCTCTGGGACCTCGTGGAATTGCGCTTGACTGTGTGGATGCGCTGAACAAAATCCAGTCTAGGCACACAAACCAACTTGCCCAACTCATACAGATTGTTGGTCAAACAGATGAAGGTATTCGGTTCAACCAAGAGTTTGTTAAGAAAATGGCTGAACATAATGCCTGAATTTTTGGTTTTCCATGGGGTAGATAAAGGCGTCTTTTAGGTGATAGTTTTGCTAAAAATGGTATGTAAATTAGATTTGATGTAGTTGGTTATGATGTTTAACAGAATTTATTAATGATAAAATATCATTTGGGTTATGTGTTGTTTAATCTGTTGTATTGTGATATGGGTTGTATTTTAGTGTTATTAGTATAAGCAAAACCAAACAGGCCCTTGTATCAGCAAAACCAAACAGGCCCTTGCATCAGCAAAACTTTAATCAGTAGAACCAAACACCCCCTTGTATCAGCAAAAGCAAAGGCAATGGTTTAAAAAGATGTGGTGAAAATGCAAATACTTTGGCACTAAATCATAATGTATCAAATAAAACATCCGCTTGTATCAGCTAAACCAAACGGCCCCTTTTATCAGCAAAAACTGTTACAGCAAAACCAAACACCCCCGTATCAGAAAAATTAGAGGCAGTGGTTTCAAAACACGGGTTCAAAAGGCAAACGCTTTAGCAGTAAACAACAATGTATTGACAATTGTGTATTGTAACATCTTGAATTTTGACTTACCAAAGTCAAACAAACTTATGAAAACCAACAAATTGTAACTTGGGTAAGTCAAACCTATTAAGATATGCAAAACGATTTCAAACACAATTACTTAAATAAGATCACAAAATTTTATTCATCGATTTCAATAACTACAAATGTTTACTATCATCTAAACATACACTTAGCTAGACCCACAACTCTCCCTATCATCGTTTTCCTTCTTTTCCTTCCTTTCCTTAAGATATTTAAACAAAATTTCCAGTTTTGTAATCCTTTCTCCCAAATCGTTAAACTTTGATAACAAGATGTCATCCTCTTCCTTCTCCTTCTTAACACCCAAACGCTTTTCATTTGCGCAGTCTGCTTTCCTCAACGAACTCAACAAACCCTTCCCCTTATCGTTTTGTGCCATTATTGTTTTTCTTTTTGCTTTGGGAAGAATGTGTGTTGATTGTATTTTAGGGTTCACTCTTGCTCGTTCATACATATATGGTTGAAGGTTGGGTTACATTTTAACTAGCTTGAGTCAAAAAAGTGAATGGTCTATAATACCCTCGGTTTGACTGTCCCAATTCTGGTCAAGGGACGAATCTAGCATTTAATGGGTACTGTTTGGACCCGTCGCGATGAAAAGTGCGTGGTTCGTCCCATCGCTATCCTCCGATACAAGTTTAGGGACCAACGGTGTATTTTAGTCTTAAATATAAGATGTAAGTTTTATTTATTGAGTGTTGTAGGTAAATCATCAATTTGTATTGTGTATTTTATATTCCGCGACATAAGACTGTGATTGAGGTATCACAACTTGATATTTTTTTTTACACTGACACACATTAAGAGTACGTTTCTGAAATGGTATTATACTGTAATATTTGCTATTCCGGGGATTTATCATATGTTTATTTGTCCTTATCATAGTGTCGGTACGCGTGCGGTGTCGGTCACAGTGGGAAAACAAGATAACCTCTTGTTTTACAAATTAAATTATAAGAGAAATATTTCACAATATTCAAATTATGCAATGAATGCAAAAGAAATGCAATAGTCTACAGAGTGCGAGTTATCTACTCAAATGATCAGGCAAGCTTATGTATGCTTAATGACTTATGCATAGTAATAATAAATTACCATTTATTATTTAAATATGAGTGAAAATCACCGTGTGTCACATATATAGCTAAAGTAAAACAAATGCGGTTATAAAACATAAACTAAACCTACATCAGCTCACAAGCCAATAAAAAAAAAGCTTAAACAAACACCTCCTTAGCGTTTAGTTTTTCTTTTTTCTTTTCATAATGCACAAACCCAACACATGAAATTTTTTCACCAATTTGGTATTCAATTTGAGTACAGGAATTAAACAGCTAATGAAAAGTTTCACACAATGGCCCAAGATGAAATTACAAAGACAGTGGGCTATGCCCCTTTTATAATATGCAATATGGACTCCAAAGGTAACCACCAAGTATACCAATGTGTCAATGCATCGGGTTTTAGTTTCATCAAATATTCGGTTATGCCCCAAGGACGACATTGCGGAAATAAAACCTAACTTCGTTCATTTTCATCTGCTTCAAGTCGCGACGAGCTTTATATTTTTAGATTTCATCCATTCTTTATAGTAATAAACTTGATAAGTGATTATTGTATATTTCTAATTCTTCTTATTTTAAGTATCATTCTCATTGGATCTCTACCCTATCTAAGATAATGCTAAACGTTTAGTTGACTATAAAAACTATTATGGCCTTTAAATGGGCCAGTCTAGTGTGGTGCGTGACACTGGTGTGCCCATGGCCACATGGCCATATTACAATTCTAATATTGTTCCAAACACAAAGTGTTCATATATCTAAATTATTTATTTATTTATATAGGGGAAAATAATTAGGAGACTTAATTATGTGTCTAAATTATGCTTAAACTTATAGCATGAGCCTCATGGTTTATAAAAAAGCATGTCTCTGATTGTAACTATCAAAATGATGACACGCAAACTGAGTCATCCATTTAAACATGTAACTTATGCCTCCCAATCAAGACTCATTTATATTTATGCATTTTATCTTTTTATCCTGTTCCACTCATTATATACACGTTTATCTCCAATTGCTTTCAAAAAAATCCCCAACATTTTAACTTTCAAAAAATTTAAATTTTCTCCAAAACTCTCAACATTTTAACTTTCAAAATAATTTAAAATTTCTCCAAACTCTCTCCCTCTTTGCACATACTAACCACACACTTTCTGTTACAAAACTAAGAAACCGAAAACCAACATCCACCAACAAAAATCGCAAAAATTAACGCAGTTTTGTACTAAGATAATTTGTGAGTTTATATACATGTGTAGGTCTATGTTTTTTGTCACATGTCTTTTTCTTAATAAACTAGAAACGACTTCTCCTACAAATTCATTAGTATACTAGAAAAAAGGTCTGTTTGCTACAACTTTGCATATTTGTTGGTAAATAAATAATCATAAGTCAAAATACACTTGCAACTCCTACTAGTTATTGCAATACTGAATCAAAATTCAAAAGAACAAAGAAACAAAACTTAATACAATAAATAACAAATTAAAGAAGTTTATGTTTGAAAGGCATAAATTACAAAAGAACTAAATCAATAATTTGAATAATTCAGCTGAAGACCTTCACATGTCCGATAGAGGTGGTGAGAAAACTGGAATACTTTGTGGGTGCCTAAAGAAATCATCAGGATCAACTCTAGCCTTGATTTTAATCAGCTTCTTAAAATTGTCAGTCTTCCAATACCTTTCACCCCAAACACTCGCTTCTTCATAACTATCACTGCCAACTCCTAAATCCAAATCATTGTAGTTAAAATACACTTCCCGCGGGTTACTTGATACGTATGGGTCTAAAAACTCTTCAAAGCTGTTTAGCCAATCTCTTCGTGCAAGCGATATTGGAGTTGTGTATGAAGGTTGGTCGCTAAAATCAACTGTTTTGAAAAACTGGTATAACACTCCAGCTCTATGAGGATACGGAATTGCTGTCTCGGAGTACTCATTCATCATTCCCCCGAAAGGGTTGATGATAAAAGTCTCTGATCCGTCGTTTTCAAATATCTTTTCCCATATCTTTGTAAGCCCCTCTATGGAGATTGGTGCTCGAATATAGTCAGATTTACCTTTGAAGTTCAGCTTGGGAATGGCTGATCGGTTAGCGAGAATCTCGATGGGGGTTGAGGTTGAAAAGCCTCCAAATAGAAGGCTTGTTTGGACCATTTTCAATTCTTCACAAATCTCTCCTGTTACATTGAGCTCTGGGAAGTTTTCTTCTAGCAACGGCATCAACGTGTCGATAGTTCCTTGATAAATTCCTTCAAACGCCATTCTTATGGTTTTTTGGGACGTATTCCCAACATTTTCGCCAAACATTTGAATCCTTATGTGCAAGTTTCGATCAATATTTGGCATAACAGTCTGATATTTATGGAAATTTTCCGTAGCGCCTTCTTCCAAAGTTTTATCAACTACAAAAACTGTCACTAATTCCGGAACTGGAACCAACCTCAGCTTCCATGCAAGAACTATTCCAAAACTAGATGCACCGCCACCACGAATTGCCCAAAACAATTCTTCGCCCATCAAACTCCTATCAAGAATATCGCCATTAACATCCATAAACTGAACATCAACAACATTATCAGCTCCAAGACCGTATTTCCTCATCAGATTCCCATATCCACCACCACCCAAGTACCCACCAATACCCACAGAGGGACAAACACCAGCTGGAAAATACAACGTATCAGTCTTTTGAGAAATAGTATAATATACTTCCCCAAGCGCAGCGCCAGCCTGGACCCATGCAGTGCTATTCGCAACATCCACGTCTATAGACCTCCTATTAGTGAAATCAATCATGACGAAGGGCACGTCAGCCGTGGATGATAGACCCTCAAAGTCAAGGCCTCCGGACCTGATCCTGATCTCGTATTCATGTTTCTTGGTGCAAAAAAGAGCAGTTCGAACCTGGGATTCGTCAACAGGAGTGACAATGACTGATGGTTTGGGAGTGTCGGGCTGATTGAATCTAGCGTTGTTGACGGCTACTTGCCAGACGGGTAAGAAAGAAGAATTGGCTGAAGTGAAAATGAGTTGAGAGATGGAGGTAATGTTGTTCGAATATGACTGAAGACATGTTATGAAATCTTCCGAATCTGGTGTAACATCATCAAGGTTTGAGACCAAAGATCGGCATGAACCCGAAAAGCAAAGAGGTGAACATAAGAGTTTATAAGTTGAGACATCATCATGTTTTGGTGTGTTTTGATGGAATTATGAAAAATGAAGAGTTTATAACTTTATATATATAGAGTGAAGGGTGGCCTGCCAAGTGCAAATGGAGTTAAAATAATTATGAAGGAACATTCGTGGTGAGTTTTATTTCAATGATAAGAATTGACTTAAAATTTATGGATAGGATAGTCTTGTTAGATGTACTACATATTAATAATGTTTTAACTAGATGTTCATAATATTATATATTCCCAACTTGTTGCATGGGTTTTAACAACAACAATTTCGCTGCCCTTTTAACGTTATAATATAAGCAAATATATGTAAAGATGAAGGGTCAAAGACCTGGACCTATATACATAAACACCAAAATTTGCAAATGAATCAAAGATGTCAAAAACTAAAACCTGTATTAACATATATGCAAGTGGGTCAAACTTATACTACCTAAAAAACATAATTGTATACATATATATATTTCATATACAAATGGATCAAAACCATAAACTACATGTACATATTCATATACTTATACATAAAGTTAGGGTGTGTTTGTTTCATTAAATGTTTTAGGTTTGAATCTGACTACCACGTTTTATCAGTAACAGGCGGCTTGAAAGTCTGAACGAAATAATGTTGTTTGTTTTTGTATAATTGATGTCGGATGATTTTAAGTGTTCATTTCTTCAATTTATTTATTAAACCAACGCAATGCGATAATAAGTAACTTATTTAAATATGAAACAAGACTTTTTTTTCATAAATATAACATAGTTAATAAACCATCAAATATATTATATTAACACAAGTCTTCAATCTCTTATCGAATAAGAGGCAGTAAGACAAGTCTCCCACCTCTTACTGACTAAGATGTACGTTATATGTCTAACTAGGTCTGACTCAAAAGAAAAAAAAAAAACAAGCAAAACATCTGCCCTCCTCTTACTGGTAAGAGTAAGAGAGCTAGTAAGACCTTTTTAAAAAAACAAACACACCCATATACAAGTGGGTAAAAAAATCTAACGTAAACATATTCACAAATCAAACCTATACACTGTGTCAAATGGCTTAAAAACATAACATTTTATATAAACGTATACAAAAGAGTAAAAACGGATCAAGACATAATATCTAGATCTACTAAAATTGGTCATTAGATACTACCAAAGGTGGCTCAAGAGGTGTGTAGACATTGTAATCACACCGGGCCACCATTTAAAACAGGTCATATTTTTATTAGTTATATAAACAAATATTAGATATTAAAATAGAGTCATTTAATTTATGTTTATATGCAAATTTATTTTTAATTACAAGCGTAATATAACGGGGCCTCATTTTTGTTATCACACATGGTCGCCGGAAATAGAGGACGACCAACCTGAATTCGAGACGTCTACTAGCACTATTTGGTGTCAATGACGAGGATTAGATGACCGCAACGGTGTAGTCGCGATAAAAGAGTGGTTTTTTTGGGTAAAGGGCGATAAAAGAGTGGTTCAACGATGAAGATTTGGTGATCTTCTAGCGAGTAATTAAAAGAGCATGGTCATATATATATAAATGTAGTTTAAAAGTTTGTGTGTTTTAAAGATGGATAAAAGAGGCAAATACTATATGGAAGTTCCAAATTAATGTTTTGCGCTTTGTAAATAATCTTCGGGTGGGATCACGACTGAAATGAAATTAAAAGACTGTTCATGTATACATGTATAGTTAGAATTCTCTTTTTAACCATTTGATCAATTTGTATATGCATATGATGTACTAGGTAAGTACTTTTGAGTTTTGACTGTTTTATCTATTTTACTCGTTTGCATATGCGTACATCTACGTGTTCACACTTGTTTGACCCATTGATAGATATTTATGAACATCTGCAGGCTAAACGTTTTGACCCATTTAAATATATATACAAAAACCGTTAAGAAAGAGGAATTTCGTTCTAGTGTGTATATAATGCAACAAGTTATGTTTATATAATACGAGTAAATATTATGACCAACCAGTAAAAGCATAGGTATAGTACATCTAATAAGACCATCAAAAACCCACCTAATTCATTAACAAGAGGGTAAAAGTCTATTCTTATTATTGAAATAAGACTCACCATGCATGAATCTTCCTTCCATGATTATATTAACCCTATTTACTTTTTGTAGGTCACCCTTTTACTCTATATAAACACTTCATTTGCCATAATTCCATTAAAACAAACAAAAACTTACACTATGAAATCTCAACTTATAACCTCTTATGTTCTCCTCTTGCTTCTAGCTCTTTGCTTTTCGGCTTCATGCATATCTTTAGTCTCAAACCTTGATGATGTTACACCTGGTTCCGAAGATTTAATAAAATGTCTTCGGTCAAATGCAAACAACATTACCTCCATCTCTCAACTCATTTTCACTTCCGTCGATTCATCATTCTTACCAGTTTGGCAAGTAGCCGTCAACAACGCTAGATTCAATCAACCCGACACTCCCAAACCATCCGTAATTGTCACTCCTGTCGACGAATCCCACGTTCGA
This sequence comes from Chrysanthemum seticuspe, assembly GCA_019973895.1. Taxonomy (NCBI): domain Eukaryota; kingdom Viridiplantae; phylum Streptophyta; class Magnoliopsida; order Asterales; family Asteraceae; genus Chrysanthemum; species Chrysanthemum seticuspe. Next base: position 211,509,061 of record BPTQ01000003.1, on the reverse strand, counting down.
ACTGCTCTTATATGCACCAAGAAACATGGATATGAGATCAGGATCAGGTCTGGGGGCCATGACTTTGAGGGTCTCTCGTCCACTGCTGACATGCCCTTTGTCATGATTGATTTCACCAACATGAGGTCTATAGATGTGGATGTTGCGAATAGCACTGGGTGGGTCCAGGCTGGCGCTGCGCTTGGGGAAGTATATTATACTATTTCTCAAAAGACCGATACGTTGTATTTTCCAGCTGGCGTTTGTCCCTCAGTCGGTATTGGTGGGTACTTGGGTGGTGGTGGATATGGGAATCTGATGAGGAAATACGGTCTTGGAGCTGATAATGTTGTTGATGTTCAGTTTATGGATGTTAATGGCGATATTCTTGATAGGAGTTCGATGGGAGAAGAATTGTTTTGGGCAATTCGTGGTGGCGGTGCTTCTAGTTTTGGAATAGTTCTTGCATGGAAGCTGAGGTTGGTTCCAGTTCCGGAATTAGTGACTGTTTTTGTAGTTGATAAAACTTTGGAAGAAGGCGCTACGGAAATTTTCCATAAATACCAGACTGCTATGCCAAACATTGATCGAAACTTGCACATAAGGATTCAAATGTTTGGCGAAAATGTTGGAAATACGACCCAGAAAACCATACGAATGGCGTTTGAAGGAATTTATCAAGGTACTAGCGACACATTGATTCCACTGCTAGAAGAAAACTTCCCAGAGCTCAATGTAACACGAGATATTTGTGAAGAAGTTAGAATGGTCCAAACGAGCCTCTTATTTGGAGGCTTTTCAACCTCGACCCCCACCGAGATTCTCGCTAATCGATCAGCCATTCCCAAGCTGAACTTCAAAGGTAAATCTGACTATATCCGAGCACCAATCTCCATAGAGGGGCTTACAAAGATATGGGAAAAGATATTTGAAAATGACGGATCAGAGACTTTTATCATCAACCCGTTTGGGGGAATGATGAATGAGTACTCCGAGACAGCAATTCCGTATCCTCATAGAGCTGGGGTCTTGTACCAGTTTTTCAAGACTGTTGACTTTAGCGACCAATCTTCATACACAACTCCAATATCACTTGCACGAAGAGATTGGCTGCAAAGCTTTGAAGCGTTTCTAGAGCCGTATGTATCAAGTAACCCGAGGGAGGTGTATTTTAACTACAATGATTTGGAATTAGGAGTTGGCAGTGATACTTATGAAGAAGCGAGTGTTTGGGGCGAAAGGTATTGGAAGAGTGACAATTTTAAGAAGTTGATACAAATCAAAGCTAGAGTTGATCCAGATAACTTCTTTAGGCACCCACAAAGTATCCCAGTTTTCTCAACACCTCTCTCGGACTTGTGAAGCTCTGCAGAAAGATACTATTTATTTGATGCAGAAAGATGCATATAATTTATTTGTATTAGGTATTTATTTGTTGTATTAAGCTTTGTTTATTTGTTCATTTGAAATACTATAATCTTGCAATAACTAGGAATGTAAGTAATTTATTCTGAGTTTTAATGAATTTTATTACCAATAATTTGCGAAGTCATTGTTTTTTGGCAAATATTTTTAAAAGTTATTATACTTGTCACCATTTGATTTTGCGGTTAGCGAACACAATTTTTTGCTTTTGTAAGTACTTTTCTTTCGAATTTATCATTTTTTGGGTATTTTGCGAAATTTTTGGACATTTTGCCCCTTTTATCTAATATAAATTTTTTTTCCCCGCTGGGCAAAAATGTCACATAGTACCCTAAAATGGATGAATTTGAAAGAAAAGTACCCATAAAAGCCAAAAATTTTGTTCGCTACCCACAAAAGTAAATGATGTAAGTATGATACTTTGTAAAAACATTTGCCCTTGTTTTTTCTTACAATTTCTTAATCTGCCATAAGTTTGAAGCAAAGTCGTTTCTGAAAAATGCAAGAATATTCTGATCAATATTAGTTTGATTAGCATTGGATTAAATTAGCCTGGAACAATTACCTATTGTATATTATGGGGTAAAATAAAAATACTTTAGTGACCACCTTCTACGAGCATTAAAGTTACTTAACTATATTTTTGTTTCTGAAGATGCAAAGGGGGCATAAAGACTAGGGATCAATCACCTCTTTTCCCGATTTATATGTGTCTTGTGGTTGACGTCGAAGGCAAACCCAGTGATGCCTCTTATCATTCACTTTACCCATAGAACTCACACCTGAGCTCCAACTATCTTGAGTGAAACTTTGGAGGCTAGGGAATCTACTAGACAGTTCGACTAGTCTTTCGCCTTTTATACCCAAGCAGACAACAATATCGCCAAGTGAAATATCAGTCACTATAATGTTCTAGTATTTTACGCGCATTCAAAGGAAAATTTTCTAGTACTACTCGTTATTAGCTCATATGTAAGTGTCAGTCAAGGTTTCATCGATAAATAGTCATAGCTAGTGACACAAAAACTAAGTCTTTCCTTGTGTGCTCTCTGTTAACGAGTTTCATTTCGGGACTAAATTGCCCAAGAAGGATCTCACCTTTAATAATGTGTGTATTATATATAGTAAGCACATTCATAGTCAATAATCGTGTTGGTTGGTTAATGTGTCATTATAAATGGGTTTACAAGAATAAATTGCTTTATATTTTTTTTGAATGGCTATTTTATTAAAAAAAGAAAGAAGCTACATGAGAGATTTACAAGAATTGAGATAAAGTGGTACAAGAATTGCTAAACCGTTCTATCCAACTAAATGATACTTTTTTTTACATCTACTAGTGATCCAATTAAACGACATTGATAGTATATCGTTGAAAATTAACTCCTTTTGCGGTTGTTTGAGGTTGAAGAGGACTTTGTTTCGGTAATTCCATAATGCTCATAGAGTTGTGTGGACCATTGCATTGAAGAACTTCCTTTGGTTTCGTAAAATAGAAACTTGATCAGTCATGGATAAGACTTCCTCGAGATTAGCAGGGCAAAAACCTATAATCTTCCACCACGAAAAAACGCCTTCCAGGTATCTGTAGCAATGGGACAACATACAAACACATGGTCCTCTATCTCAATATCGTTGTCACACAAAGGACATCTAGTTGAATCAATATCTATCCCGCGGCTGTCGAGATTAGACCTAGTTGGGAGTCTTTTATTCAAAACACGCCAAGTAAGAATGTTTACCTTCAAAGGGAGAAGCTTGTTCCATTAAGTGTGAGAATTATTGGTATTCGTAGATGCTGAGATCAATTTTCGCATGCTGTTAACCATGAATTGTCTTGAGGCATCAGGAATGAATTCCCAAGTGTCCATATTGTTTGTGAGATGAAGGTTAAGAAGCAGGTTGGTCAGGTCGTTTAGCTCTGTTGTTTCAGCTTGGCTTCTAATCCTCCTACGTCATGCCCAAGACAAAGAAGCCCACATAAGGTTATTGAGGAAGAAGGTAGGTTAATGGGTTTGGTGGTTGTACTTGTGGAGTTTGTGACAACAGTAAGGTGGGGGTGGGAAAAATTAGCAGTAGCATTGGAGTTTTGAGGAGTAGAGATTGTTCTTTCACAAACAAGACTATTCAGGTTTAACTCCGAACGGTACAAATGTGGGAAGGTTTCTTGTAGGTTTGGACCACCTAACCAGTTATCATGCCAAAAACTTGTTGTTTCACCATCACCGATCTTTCTTTTGAAGAGCATGGGAAGGTTAATACCGACCTTGGAAAGATCACCTTTAAGATTTATTATTTGAGACCATGTACCAGTAGCTTTCTTATGAGTATTAGGATTAAGAACACCACCCGATGGCCCATGAATAGAACAGATGACTTTACTCCAAAGGTAACCACCAAGTATACCAATTGTACCAATGTGTCAATGCATCGGGCTCCGGTTTCATCGAATGTTCGGTTATGCCCCAAGGACGACCTTGCAGAAATAAAACCGAACTTTGTTCACTTTCATCTGCTTCAAGTCGCGACGAACTTTAGATTTCTATATTTCATCCATTCTTTATAGTAATAAACTTGATAAGTGATCCTCTTATATTTCTAATGCAATTATTTTATAAGCATGTTGTTGTAATCTTATTTTAACTGAAATACATTGAGAAATATAATGGTGTTCTTTCTTGAATCCCTAAAAAAAACTATTAATTGTTGAAAAAACATTAATATCGATTATATCATGACAGATATAACACGCCAACTTATCAAAGAATTATGAATACTTAGGATGACTTAGGGTCAAATGAAATCTTAAAATGAGAAAAATGAGAAATAAGTATAACCTCATATTTGAGATCTATCAATTTGAATTAGATGTATTTCTTATTCTTTTAGATGCATCATAATATACTAGACGAATAAATGCGCAAAGCGACAGTGGTATAGAAGAAAATAATTATACTTGCGAAATCGTGATTCTGGTTCGACCCATGATACAAAGCTTGTGTTTTTTAAAATACAAAGCGTGTGTTTTGAAAATTAATATAGTGTGTGTTTTTGAAAAGTTGCAAAGTTTATAATTAATCAAGAAAAGACATAATTTAAGTTGCCAAGATTAGAAGGTACTTAGGGTAATTTAGGCAAACTATATTAATTTAAGTTTCAAATTTAAAGAAAAGATATAAACTCTTTATAAGTAGTAAAGATTTTTTTAGCTAAAAGTTAGATGTATATACATATACTAGATACATTTTATCAAGTTAGCCAAATCTTATGTATTTTTTATCATATGTGGGTCAAATTTGTTGCTAGTACTACTTTGTATCATTTTTACTTCAAAATCACTTTTGAAACTAATTGAGATGCGTCTAACTGAATAGAGATTCATCTACTTGAATTCAATGCATCTAAAATGTGTGATTATAGTTATTTCTCATTCTTCTTATTTTAAGTATCTTTCTCACTGGATCTCTACCCTACCTAAGATAATGCTAAACGTTTAATTGACTATAAAAACTATTATGGCCTTTAAATAGGCCAGCCTAGTCTGATGCGTGACATAGGTGTGCCCATGGCCCATATGGCCATATTACAATTTTAATATTGTTCCAAACCCAAAGTGTTCATAGATCTATATTATTTGTTTATTTATATATAGGAAAAGAATTGAGAGACTTAATTATGTGTTTAAATTCATGCTTAAAAATATATAGCATGATCCTGGTGGTTTATAAAAAGAGGCAATTCTCTAAACGGACAAGTAGCCCGACGGGGGTACCTTTTTTAGAAGGGAACCTTTTTTTCTCTCAAACTAGACAGGGCTACTTTGTATTTGGGCTACCATACTTAAAATCACGACACATGTTCCATATAGCACTGTTTTGTCTCATTATGTCTTATTGTAAATGACATATATACCCTCTATTTGGAATTGAGCTACCCACTTTACCTTGGGCTACTTTGGAATTAGGCTACATACTTCACCTTCTTCGGCCAACACCTCTGAACTTCAAACCCAGAATCCGGTGACCACCACCACCAAACTTTGGCCATCATCACCAACCTCCGACCACCACCGCCACCCCATATTAAGATTCGACCAAAAAAAAATTTGTTATCCACAAATTAAACATGAACGATCTTGTATACTATCAATTCGAGCATAACCCCCTCATCAATTTTAACACACAACAACAAAAACTTAAAATTTATCTTAGAGTAAACTCCAAAATACATCCCTGTGGTTTACCCCGTTTCGCATTATACATCCCTCACCCAAAATTTTAGACAGATACATCACTCCGTTAGTAAACGTTAGCCTATATACATCCACAAGGACAAACGGTGCAAAATTTGTGTCGTTAACTTGGACACGTGGCAGTTAAGTAAGGGTAATTTGGTCATTTTATATCCCAGCTACTTCAATCATAAACACAATCCAAAACAAAAATCCCAAATCAGAAACACAATCAAAAACAAAAATCCCAAATCAAAAACCCAAATCAAAAACACCAATCAAAAACACAAATCAAAAACACAGTATCCAGCAACCTTCAACCAACAATATCCTCCACAACGGGACCCGTATATCCTCCACAACCCAGTTGGGTGTTCAGCCGATCCACTCCTCGGTCTCCAGGGCGCCGTAGGTGGGGGTTCAGTCAATTCATTCCTCCAGGGCCTCTTTGGTGGTTCGAGGAATTTTTTAGCATCCAACTACGACAATGATGAGTTTGGCCTTAAGGCTGGACGCATTCGTTCATCTCAAATCGGTTGGGCATCAATTTTTTTCACCCTCGACCGATTTGAACATCGGTTGGCTCGAATGTGGGAGAAGGTTGCAACATCGGTCGTGGCATCAAAATTGCACACATCGAGTGAAAAACTGACCGATGTAAACGTCTAGTATTTGCAACTTTAATTCACTATCAATTTCAAAATATGATCGTTTGGTCATTAAAAAAAAAAAAAAAAAAAAAAAAAAAAAAAAAAAAAACTTTTTTTAAAACCAAATTTACCACTCTATAAATACCAACTTCTCCTCAAACACAATTCACCACTCACCATTTCTCATCTATATTCAATCAACCATTCTAACGAAATACCCACGAAACACAATTTTTAATATGTCTTCATTCGAGCATTTATTCGGTTCTTCTTCGTCTTCCGACGAGGAAGAAGTTTTTAGTGAGTTTGTGGAGTTTGCGGATTTTGCTTGGAAGGCTTACAAAGCATCACAGACAAAAACCCGATGAAGGTACATACGTAGGGATCATGAGGGTGCTCATAATCGTTTAATGGCGGCATACTTCTCCGAAAACCCGCAGTTCGACGCAAGAACATTCTCTCGGCGGTTCCGTATGAGCCGAGAGCTATTCACAGAAATTGTTCGAGAGATAACCGATCACTCTACTTATTTTCGACAAACTCTTGATGCTAGAGGCGTACCTAGTATTAGCCCATTGGTCAAGTGTACTGCGGCCATTCGTCAATTGGGATACGCGGCCGTTCCTGATTCTCTTGACGAGAGTCTGGCACTTGGTGGTTACTCAGGAGCTAATGGACTCATCAACTCATCAAAACTTAAAATCTGATTTGGTCGAACACATTTGGAGAAATCGTCGACATCATGTCGAAGCAGTGAATCAAGTAGATAGTGACGATGAGGAAGACGATGAAGAGTTTTTGTAATGTTTTAACGTTATTTGAATTTCGTATTGTAATGTTTTTTTTTTTTAAATTCGTAGTGTAATGTTTTTTTTTTTTTTTTTTTTTTTTTTTAAATTCGTAGTGTAATGTTTTTTTTTTTAATTTCGTAATGTAATGTTTTTTTAATTTGAATGAAATTCAAATTTAATGTTAAAAATGTTTGAATAAAAAAAAAACTTTGGGTCGTCGACTGGGGCATCCGGGTCGTGTCAGGTCGCTGGAGAGAGAAAGTTGACGTGGCGCTGGATGACCCAGGTCGTCCCAGGTCACGACTGGGACTAGCCAACAAACTCGAGCTATTCAGTGTTGCCCCTTTGGATGTGGCTTACGATGATCCGGTTGGAGGATCCGCTTGCTATGGTGGTGGTGGTGGTGGAAGTACAAGTAAGCAATTAGTATCTGTCTCGACAGTGTAATCAAATCCATGTATTTAAATGGTTTTGTGTGAAATAAAGGATATGTAATGCAAAACCTCATTGTCGAGCAAAGGTTTTTGGTCATGTGGATGCCATCACCAATACAACCCTTTTAACAATATACACGCATTGATTTATTCAAATTATTTGAATTTCCAATAAATAATAGAAACCTAGACTAACCAAATTGAACAAAAAGAGTGAGACCACCAAAAAGCAAACAAGTAGAATTGGGGATCTTGTCCGTTCACTGGAAATGTGTTTTTGATTTGTGTTTTTGATTGGTGTTTTTTATTTGGGTTTTTGATTTGGGATTTTTGTTCTTGATTGTGTTTCTGATTTGGGATTTTTGTTTTGGATTGTGTTTATGAGTGAAAGTATTAAATGATTGAAGTAGCTGGGACATAAAATGACGAAATTACCCTTACTTAACTGCCACGTGTCCAAGTTAACGACACAAATTTTGCACCGTTCGTCCTTGTGGATGTATATAGGCTAACGTTTACTAACGGAGTGATGTATTTGTCTAAACTTTTGGGTGAGGGATGTATAGTGCGAAACAGGGTAAACCACAGGGATGTATTTTGGAGTTTACTCTTTATCTTATGTTCATTCAAATCCCTATTTATTTAATTAACAATTTATGGAATTGTTTTAAATGAAATTGAACATGATAGAGTGTTTATAAATGTTGTTCAAACAAATCCTCTCAATCAGTTAAAAAAAATAATTACTAAAACTCAAATACACAATTGTTCAGTGTTTAAGTCTCTTTTTTCTTAGCGTTTAACCAGAATCATTTTCAGTATACTCGAACCAAACACCAAGGAAGAGATTTTGTGGGCAATACCATGTTATGTAATGATGAGTGAATAACGTGTAACCACCTTTCTCAAGAATCTGTGCTGCACCCTTGAAATTTTTCACAAAGTCCACTAACATATCACACTTAACTCCACCTTCGTCGTTGCTCTTTGTCCAAAGCTCATATTCTACACGATCATCAGGATGCTGAACAGATTCTCTCCAGTCCAGATTCACATTTACCATCTCACCGTCACTGATTGCTTTCTTCAACTTTTCAAATTAAATTAGCATACTCATATTAGCTAATGAAATAAGGATAAAGGCAAAAACATCACTAACATATGACCCTGTTGTAAATAACGAGTTTCTCAAGTAACTAAAATACAATAAGAATCAAATTTAAACCAAACACATCAATAATAATAAAAAACTAATACTATTACAAATCATAAAATAACTTGATTAAGATTTTAAAACTAACTAAAACCCATTACAAGTAATCATAGATATTGTTTCAATTCGACGATGAAAAATAACACATATTGTATAATATTTAATTGAATCTCTAACGAGTACTTTTTGGAAATGGAAGAATTAAGTTCACAACAAATGGTGCGTGGAGAAGTCGACTAGGGATCTAGTTTTATAGTTTTGATGTTCTAGTTTACTTTTAGTAATTGGCACAAAAATAGGTAATGTCTTTCAAATAAAACATACATACCATAGAGTAGTCAATATTTCTTTTTGGGTTTTGCTAACATGGTTAAGAGAATATTTTTTTCTTACAATTTGATGTAATATACTATTTTAACCAATGAAAATTAAGTGTTAGTTATGCATCCACTTTTTTCGGAATTATTTCCGAAATTTTAGTGATTTTCATCCAATCATGATAATTCATTAATAACAGTGTAATAACAATCACTTGCTTAAACACAGCCCTTAGGACTGTTGTTAGCAAAACCCAATAAATAATCGTAACTCAAAATACACTTGCAACTCCTGGCTAGTTATTGCAATACTGAATCAAAAGAAAAAAGAAACAAAGCTTAATACAGTAAATAACAAAAGAAGTTTATGTTTGAAAGGCATAAATTACAAAAGAACTAAATCAATAATTTGAATAATTCAGCTGAAGACCTTCACATGTCCGATAGAGGTGTTGAGAAAACTGGAATACTTTGTGGGTGCCTAAAGAAATTATCTGGATCAACTCTAGCCTTGATTTTAATCAGCTTCTTAAAATTGTCAGTCTTCCAATACCTTTCACCCCAAACACTCGCTTCTTCATAACTATCACTGCCAACTCCTAAATCCAAATCATTGTAGTTAAAATACACTTCCCGCGGGTTACTTGATACGTATGGGTCTAAAAACTCTTCAAAGCTGTTTAGCCAATCTCTTCGTGCAAGCGATATTGGAGTTGTGTATGAAGGTTGGTCGCTAAAATCAACTGTTTTGAAAAACTGGTATAACACTCCAGCTCTATGAGGATACGGAATTGCTGTCTCGGAGTACTCATTCATCATTCCCCCGAAAGGGTTGATGATAAAAGTCTCTGATCCGTCGTTTTCAAATATCTTTTCCCATATCTTTGTAAGCCCCTCTATGGAGATTGGTGCTCGAATATAGTCAGATTTACCTTTGAAGTTCAGCTTGGGAATGGCTGATCGGTTAGCGAGAATCTCGATGGGGGTTGAGGTTGAAAAGCCTCCAAATAGAAGGCTTGTTTGGACCATTTTCAATTCTTCACAAATCTCTCCTGTTACATTGAGCTCTGGGAAATTTTCTTCTAGCAACGGCATCAACGTGTCGATAGTTCCTTGATAAATTCCTTCAAACACCATTCTTATGGTTTTTTTGGACGTATTCCCAACATTTTCGCCAAACATTTGAATCCTTATGTGCAAGTTTCGATCAATATTTGGCATAACAGTCTGATATTTATGGAAAATTTCCGTAGCGCCTTCTTCCAAAGTTTTATCAACTACAAAAACTGTCACTAATTCCGGAACTGGAACCAACCTCAGCTTCCATGCAAGAACTATTCCAAAACTAGATGCACCGCCACCACGAATTGCCCAAAACAATTCTTCGCCCATCAAACTCCTATCAAGAATATCGCCATTAACATCCATAAACTGAACATCAACAACATTATCAGCTCCAAGACCGTATTTCCTCATCAGATTCCCATATCCACCACCACCCAAGTACCCACCAATACCCACTGAGGGACAAACACCAGCTGGAAAATACAACGTATCAGTCTTTTGAGAAATAGTATAATATACTTCCCCAAGCGCAGCGCCAGCCTGGACCCATGCAGTGCTATTCGCAACATCCACGTCTATAGACCTCATATTAGTGAAATCAATCATGACGAAGGGCACGTCAGCCGTGGATGATAGACCCTCAAAGTCATGGCCTCCGGACCTGATCCTGATCTCGTATTCATGTTTCTTGGTGCAAAAAAGAGCAGTTCGAACCTGGGATTCGTCAACAGGAGTGACAATGACTGATGGTTTGGGAGTGTCGGGCTGATTGAATCTAGCGTTGTTGACGGCTACTTGCCAGACGGGTAAGAAAGAAGAATTGGCTGAAGTGAAAATGAGTTGAGAGATGGAGGTAATGTTGTTCGAATATGACTGAAGACATGTTATGAAATCTTCTGAATCTGGTGTAACATCATCAAGGTTTGAGACCAAAGATCGGCATGAACCCGAAAAGCAAAGAGCTAGAAGTAAGAGGTGAACATAAGAGTTTATAAGTTGAGACATCATCATGTTTTGGTGTGTTTTGATGGAATTATGAAAAATGAAGAGTTTATAACTTTATATATATAGAGTGAAGGGGTGGCCTGCCAAGTGCAAATGGAGTTAAAATAATTATGAAGGAACATTCATGGTGAGTTTTATTTCAATGATAAGAATTGACTTAAAATTTATGGATAGGATAGTCTTGTTAGATGTACTACATATTAATAATGTTTTAACTAGATGTTCATAATATTATATATTCCCAACTTGTTGCATGGGTTTTAACAACAATTTCCCTGCCCTTTTAACGTTATAATATAAGCAAATATATGTAAAGATGAAGGGTCAAAGACCTGGACCTATACATAAACACCAAAATTTGCAAATGAATCAAAGATGTCAAAAACTAAAACCTGTATTAACATATATGCAAGTGGGTCAAACTTATACTACCTAAAAAACATAATTGTATACATATATATATTTCATATACAAATGGATCAAAACCATAAACTACATGTACATATTCATATACTTATGCATAAAGTTAGGGTGTGTTTGTTTCATTAAATGTTTTAGGTTTGAATCTGACTACCACGTTTTATCAGTAACAGGCGGCTTGAAAGTCTAAATCTGAACAAAATAATGTTGTTTGTTTTTGTATAATTGATGTCGGATGATTTTAAGTGTTCGTTTCTTCAATTTATTTATTAAACCAACGCAATGCGATAATAAGTAACTTATTTTAATATGAAACAAGAATTTTTTTTCATAAATATAACATAGTTAATAAACCATCAAATATATTATATTAACACAAGTCTTCAATCTCTTATCGAATAAGAGGCAGTAAGACAAGTCCCCCACCTCTTACTGACTAAGATGTACATTATATGTCTAACTAGGTCTGACTCAAAAGAAAAAAACAAACAAGCCAAACATCTGCCCTCCTCTTACTGGTAAGAGTAAGAGGGCTAGTAAGACCTTTTTAAAAAAACAAACACACCCATATACAAGTGGGTCAAAAAATCTAACGTAAACATATTCACAAATCAAACCTATACAATGTGTCAAATGGCTTAAAAACATAACATTTTATATAAACGTATACAAAAGAGTAAAAACGGATCAAGACATAATATCTAGATCTACTAAAATTGGTCATTAGATACTACCAAAGGTGGCTCAAGAGGTGTGTAGACATTGTAATCACACCAGGCCACCATTTAAAACAGGTCATATTTTTATTAGTTACATAAACAGATATTAGATATTAAAATAGAGTCATTTAATTTATGTTTATATGCAAATTTATTTTTAATTACCAGCGTAATATAACGGGGCCTCATTTTTGTTATCACACATGGTCGCCGGAAATAGAGGACGACCAACCTGAATTCGAGACGTCTACTAGCACTATTTGGTGTTAATGACGAGGATTAGATGACCGCAACGGTGTAGTCGCGATAAAAGAGTGGTTTTTTTGGGTAAAGGGCGATAAAAGAGTGGTTCAACGATGAAGATTTGGTGATCTTCTAGCGAGTAATTAAAAGAGCATGGTCATATATATATAAATGTAGTTTAAAAGTTTGTGTGTTTTAAAGATGGATAAAAGAGGCAAATAATATATGGAAGTTCCAAAATAATGTTTTGCGCTTTGTAAATAATCTTCGGGTGGGATCACGACTGAAATGAAATTAAAAGACTGTTCATGTATACATGTATAGTTAGAATTCTCTTTTTAACCATTTGATCAATTTGTATATGCATATGATGTACTAGGTAAATACTTTTGAGTAATTTGTATATGCATATGATGTACTAGGTAAATACTTTTGAGTTTTGACTGTTTTATCTATTTTACTCGTTTGCATATGCGTACATCTACGTGTTCACACTTGTTTGACCCATTGATAGATATTTATGAACATCTGCAGGCTAAACGTTTTGACCCATTTAAATATATATACAAAAACCGTTAAGAAAGAGGAATTTCGTTCTAGTGTGTATATAATGCAACAAGTTGTGTTTATATAATACAAGTAAATATTATGACCAAACAGTAAAAGCATAGGTATAGTACATCTAATAAGACCATCAAAAACCCACCTAATTCATTAACAAGAGGGTAAAAGTCTATTCTTATTATTGAAATAAGACTCACCATGCATGAATCTTCCTTCCATGATTATATTAACCCCATTTGCTTTTTGTAGGGCACCTTTTTACTCTATATAAACACTTCATTTGCCATAATTCCATTAAAACAAACAAAAACTTACACTATGAAATCTCAACTTATAACCTCTTATGTTCTCCTCTTGCTTCTAGCTCTTTGCTTTTCGGCTTCATGCATATCTTTAGTCTCAAACCTTTATGATGTTACACTTGGTTCCGAAGATTTAATAAAATGTCTTCGGTCAAATGCAAACAACATTACCTCCATCTCTCAACTCATTTTCACTTCCGCCGATTCATCATTCTTACCAGTTTGGCAAGTAGCCGTCAACAACGCTAGATTCAATCAACCTGACACTCCCAAACCATCCGTAATTGTCACTCCTGTCGACGAATCCCAGGTTCGAACTGCTCTTATATGCACCAAGAAACATGGATATGAGATCAGGATCAGGTCTGGGGGCCATGAATTTGAGGGTCTCTCGTCCACTGCTGACATGCCCTTTGTCATGATTGATTTCACCAACATGAGGTCTATAGATGTGGATGTTGCGAATAGCACTGGGTGGGTCCAGGCTGGCGCTGCGCTTGGGGAAGTATATTATACTATTTCTCAAAAGACCGATACATTGTATTTTCCAGCTGGCGTTTGTCCCTCAGTCGGTATTGGTGGGTACTTGGGTGGTGGTGGATATGGGAATCTGATGAGGAAATACGGTCTTGGAGCTGATAATGTTGTTGATGTTCAGTTTATGGATGTTAATGGCGATATTCTTGATAGGAGTTCGATGGGCGAAGAATTGTTTTGGGCAATTCGTGGTGGCGGTGCTTCTAGTTTTGGAATAGTTCTTGCATGGAAGCTGAGGTTGGTTCCAGTTCCGGAATTAGTGACTGTTTTTGTAGTTGATAAAACTTTGGAAGAAGGCGCTACGGAAATTTTCCATAAATACCAGACTGCTATGCCAAACATTGATCGAAACTTGCACATAAGGATTCAAATGTTTGGCGAAAATGTTGGAAATACGACCCAGAAAACCATACGAATGACGTTTGAAGGAATTTATCAAGGTACTAGCGACACATTGATTCCACTGCTAGAAGAAAACTTCCCAGAGCTCAATGTAACACGAGATATTTGTGAAGAAGTTAGAATGGTCCAAACGAGCCTCTTATTTGGAGGCTTTTCAACCTCGACCCCCACCGAGATTCTCGCTAATCGATCAGCCATTCCCAAGCTGAACTTCAAAGGTAAATCTGACTATATCCGAGCACCAATCTCCATAGAGGGGCTTACAAAGATATGGGAAAAGATATTTGAAAATGACGGATCAGAGACTTTTATCATCAACCCGTTTGGGGGAATATGATGAATGAGTACTCCGAGACAGCAATTCCGTATCCTCATAGAGCTTGTTGGTGGTTATTCGTCCCAAAGCAGGGTAAGATAATCAACTTCAGCAGAAATGTGCAACTCTTCAGCAGAAACAAACAAACTGTTAGTAGTAACAGATACCACTTGGTGGTTACCGGATATCACTTGGAATCGTGTGATCACTTTCCAAAGTAAACTATTCGACCCTAATACCTGGGTATCACGAATATCTACTTGGGATAAGACCAAATGCAGTTAGAGAATTAGGCACAATTCTTTAACCCTTTCACTAATAAGTGTTTAGGTTCTTTGTTTGTATTCAAGCGTTTTTTCTCTGTCGTTTCATCTGTAAACAGATCTCCTATTTATAGGAAATACTCTTGGCTAGTCAATGGAATTATGAGTATTAATCGGCCCATTAATAGGCTCATAATTATCCCCATTATAGCCGTTAGTGGTTACATGACTAATTCATCATGGTCATAATGCATTTTAAACTGCCACTTGAATAGGTCAAAACCGTTACAAGTTGTACCATCATCAGTACTTTCATAGTGCCTTCAGTGGTTACACTGCTTCAGTGGAAACACCACTGCTTCAGTGTAAACACAACTTCAGTGAGACACCACTTTAGTGGAAACACTGATTCAGTGTAAGTACTGCTTCAGTGGAAACACTGATAATCAGTGGTAACCACAATAGTACTTTCACCAAGCACTACCAATACAAACCACTACAAGAGTCAGGGTGTTCATGGACCTTATGGGTGTACACTCCGTACCTCCTAACCCATTACAAGGTGTGAACTTATCCCACAAGTGCACTAAATTTTCCAACAATCCTCCCTAAATTTAGTTCACTTCCTTTGCATGAAAACAAACAACAAACAAAACATGTGCATAAATGAAAATGTCCTGAGGATTGAATTTCCATCTTAGTAATTACACGTTCAAATATTCGAGAATCAGGGTGTTCTAAGAATTGAACCCTTCAACCAATTTGAATACCTGAAGATAAAATACACACAAGTTTTCAAACACTTAACAGCTCCTGACACTATACAAGCCATGTGTCCATATCCAAATTCATAAATGTTGTAAAAGCTAAAGTCCAAAGCTTCCTGAAGCGGCAAAACTTCAACATTTACATAGGTGGTTCCTCTTTAGTCATGCTCCTGCCAAGCACTTTTTCAAAGAAAATTAACCATTAAGAAGTAAAAACTTCATCCTCCTTTCAGCAGGTTCCAAGCACAACCTTGGGATGTAAATAAAACATGTGCTCCAGTCCACTGAATGTTCAGCTTTCCACATTGAACTCAGCTCCCAAGTTTCCTTAGGAGGGAGTTGGGTGTCCTAGCATTCAGTGACTAAGTTGGACTTAAACCCATCCCTTTAGCAGACTTTATAACCAAGTCTCTAGCCAGACCCTTCGTCAAGTGATCAGCTAAGTTCTGTTGATATCTCACAAACTCTATAGATACCACCCCATTCATGATAAGCTCACGAATCATGCTATGTCTGACACCTAAGTGTCTAGACTTACCATTGTACATCTGGCTATAAGCCTTAGCCAATGTAGCTGCACTATCACACCTGATAGAAATAGGTGCTATAGGTTTAGGCCACAATGGAATCTCAAGAAGCAAGTTTTTCAACCATTCAGCTTCTTTACCAGCAGCTGCTAGAGCCACAAATTCAGATTCCATTGTTGAACTGGTGATGCAAGTTTGCTTCTTGGATGCCCAAGAAATTGCACCTCCACCAAGTTGGAATACCCAGCCACTGGTAGACGAATTGTCTTCAGTGTTACTGATCCAACTTGCATCAGTGTAACCTTCCAACACTGATGGGTAACCAGTATATGAGAGACTATAATCCATAGTTCTCTTCAAATACTTCAGTACCCTCTGAACTGCTTGCCAGTGATGAGCACTAGGATTACTAGTATACCTGCTCAATTTTCCCACTGCAAAACCAATATCAGGCCTTGTACAAGTCATGGCATACATCAGGCAGCCAATTACCCTAGAATACTTAAGTTGAGATACAGCCTTACCATGATTAGGCATCAGCTTCTCACAAGTATCCATAGGTGTACTCACTGGAGTACAATCAAAGTAATTGAATTTCCTCAGCACCTTCTCAATATAATGAGACTGAGAGATAGAAATTCTTTTACTTTCATGTTTAATCCTTATACCAAGGATAACATCAGCCTCCCCCATGTCTTTCATGGAGAACCTTGATGACAAAAATTCCTTTGTCAGGTCAACCTGATTTTGGTCAGTGTCAAAGATCAACATGTCATCAACATATAGACAAATGATGACTCCTTTACTAGATTCATCAAATTTGCTATATACACATTTGTCAGCTTGGTTAAGAACATAACCACTAGACAAAACCACTTCATCAAACTTTTGATGCCATTGCTTAGGTGCCTGCTTAAGTCCATAAAGAGACTTAATCAGTTTACACACCTTGTTTTCATTTCCAGGCATGATGAAGCCCTGAGGTTGGTTCATATAAACCTCCTCTTCCAATTCACCATTCAAGAAAGCTGTCTTCACATCCATCTGATGAATAACCAGATTGTGAATAGATGCCATAGCAATCAGCAGTCTTATGGTACTGATACGAGCCACATGGGCATAAGTATCAAAATAGTCTATCCCTGACTTTTGTTTAAAGCCCTGAATGACTAGTCTAGCCTTGAACTTTTCAATAGTTCCATCTACGTTCATTTTCCTTTTGAAAATCCATTTGCAACCCAGAGGTTTACAACCAGGAGGTAGATCAACCAACACCCAAGTGTTGTTGCCCATGATGGAATCCATCTCATCATTGATTGCTTCTTTCCAGAAAGCAATGTCCTGGGACTTCATTGCTTCTTCAAATGTTTTGGGGTCATCCTCAACAATGAAGCAATAGGAGTATTGGTCTGAGACCTCATCCCTAGTACCTTCAACTAAGTATAGTTGAAACTCAGGTCCAAATGACTTTGAAGTCCTGACCCTTTTGCTCTTCCTGAGCACAGGTTCAGGTTGCTGAACCACAACCTCATCAGGGACCACTGATGGTTCATCATCAGGGACCTCTGATACACCAGTGTCATGAGTTCCATTAGGAATCCTCTGACTTGGTCTAGGGACTGATGAGAATCTATTCTCATCAAAGTCTGCATCCCTTGATTCAATTATTGAGTTAACTGAAACATGTTCATTAGGTTCAATAACATAGAACCTAAAAGCCTTGGAATGCTCAGCATATCCAACAAAGATGCAGTCAATGCCTCTTTCACCCAAAGTCTTTTGCTTTGGATCAGGGAGTCTTACAACAGCCCTACAACCCCAAACCTTGAGATAGTTCAAGTTGGGTTTCCTTTTAGTCCAGAGTTCATAAGGGGTAACCTTGTTCCTTTTGTTTGGAACCCTATTTAATAAATAGCAAGCTGTTAACATAGCTTCACCCTAGAACCCTTGACTCAGTCCTGAATAGGACAACATGGAATTAACCATCTCCTTCAGCACCCTGTTTTTCCTTTCAGAAATACCATTTTGCTGAGGAGTATAAGGGGCAGTTGTTTCATGGATTATTCCAACAGACTGAAAGTACTGAGTATCCATGTACTCACCTCCCCTATCAGTCCTTAATCTTTTGATTAAAGACCCAAGTTGTAATTCAACTTCAGTTTTAAACACTTTGAATTTATCTAATGCTTCATCCTTGGTATGTAACAGATAGACATAACAAAATCTAGAAGCATCATCAATAAATGTCACAAAGTACTTCTTATTCCCCAAAGAAGGAGTGGCATGCAAATCACACAGATCACTGTGAATAAGCTCCAAGAGATTAGTCTCACGACTAACACCCTGAAAGGGTTTCTTGGTAATCTTGGTCAACATGCAAGTTTTACACTTTTCAGTGTCCATGTCAAAAGCAGGGATTAAACCATCCCTAGACATATCTTGCATTCTTTTATAATGTACATGGCCAAGTCTTGCATGCCATAGGCTAGAATCAGTGTCAGTAGTGGTCACAAAAGCTGAATTAACATTGTCAGTAGAAATATTAAGCCTGAACATTTGATTACATAAATAACCAAAACCAATAAAAACACCATGCTTGGAAAGCACAAATTTATCAGACTCAATAACTTGTTTATAACCATGATTATTCAAAATACTACTTGAAACCAAGTTCTTCCTGATATCAGGAACATGAATAACATCAAGCAAAGTTACAATCTTTCCTGAACTAAACCTAAGATCTACACAACCACGACCATGCACCAAGGCTGTTGACTCATTTCCCATGTGAAGAATAGAACCATCATTCAGTGACTCATAAGTCTTGAACCAGCTTCTATCTTTACACACATGAACTGTTGCACCAGAGTCAACCCACCACGCAACATCATCATCCTGCACATAAAAAGATTCAGCTACATATGTAACATAATAAATCTGAAAAGACTTATTAAACATATTCTGACCTTTCAGTGAGTTGGTTGAACCACCACTCCCTGAACCATTAGTGCCTGATCCATTGGCTTTACCACCAATTTTAACACCTTTGCAGTCCCTTTTAATGTGACCAGTCTTGCCACATTTCCAACAAGTAGGTGTTGCCTTCTTGTTAGGATCTGCCCTTGTGTTGTCATGATACTTGCATTTGCCTTTGTTATCATTGTACCTGGTGGAGTTGTTATGCTCCACCATATTGACAACAGATGGTCCAGTAGCATTGCTACTCTTTGGCTTGTCATTATCCTGCACCTTGAGAGATTCCTCAATGTGCAGATGACTGCCCAACTCAACAAGAGTTAACTCCTCCTTCATATGTTTCAAGGTATGCTTGAAATCTTTCCATGAAGGAGGGAGTTTGTCAATGACACACGAGACTTTGATAGCCTCATCCATGTTCATTTGGTGTTGTGTAAACCTTCCAAGTATTCCAAGAAGTTCATTGTATTGTTCCATAACTGGTCTTGAATCAGTCATTTTGTAATTTGTGAAATTACTAACAAGGAACTTATTACTTGATGCATCCTCAGCCATATATTTGGCATCCAAGGAATCCCACAGTTCTTTGGAAGATTCAAAGTTCTGATAAATATCAAACAAAGAATCAGACATACATTCAGAATAAGACCTCTGCATATGTAGTCATCATTCTCCCACTTGCTCCTCCTCCTGATCTGCTCCACAGTAGCATCATCACCACCATCAGGAATTGGAGTAGTCAGCACATAGACCACACTCATGCTTGACAGCAAGAAGTGCATCTTCTTCTGCCACCTCCTAAAGTCCACCCCTTCAAACTTGTCCAGCTTAGCAAAGTTTGAAGCCATGTGTTTCATTGCAGCAGTTGCTATTGATTATCACAAAATAGTTTACTTTGATTGTTGGTGGTTATTCGTCCCAAAGCAGGGTAAGATAATCAACTTCAGCAGAAATGTGCAACTCTTCAGCAGAAACAAACAAACTGTTAGTAGTAACAGATACCACTTGGTGGTTACCGGATATCACTTGGAATCGTGTGATCACTTTCCAAAGTAAACTATTCGACCCTAATACCTGGGTATCACGAATATCTACTTGGGATAAGACCAAATGCAGTTAGAGAATTAGGCACAATTCTTTAACCCTTTCACTAATAAGTGTTTAGGTTCTTTGTTTGTATTCAAGCGTTTTTTCTCTGTCGTTTCATCTGTAAACAGATCTCCTATTTATAGGAAATACTCTTGGCTAGTCAATGGAATTATGAGTATTAATCGGCCCATTAATAGCCTCATAATTATCCCCATTATAGCCGTTAGTGGTTACATGACCAATTCAACATGGTCATAATGCATTTAAACTGCCACTTGAATAGGTCAAAACCGTTACAAGTTGTACCATCATCAGTACTTTCATAGTGCCTTCAGTGGTTACACTGCTTCAGTGGAAACGCCACTGCTTCAGTGTAAACACAACTTCAGTGAGACACCACTTCAGTGGAAACACCACTTCAGTGGAAACACTGATTCAGTGTAAGTACTGCTTCAGTGGAAACACTGATAATGAGTGGTAACCACAACAGTACTTTCACCAAGCACTACCAATACAAACCACTACAAGAGTCAGGGTGTTCATGGACCTTATGGGTGTACACTCCGTACCTCCTAACCCATTACAAGGTGTGAACTTATCCAACAAGTGCACTAAATTTTCCAACAGAGCTGGGGTCTTGTACCAGTTTTTCAAGACTGTTGACTTTAGCGACCAATCTTCATACACAACTCCAATATCACTTGCACGAAGATATTGGCTGCAAAGCTTTGAAGCGTTTCTAGAGCCGTATGTATCAAGTAACCCGAGGGAGGTGTATTTTAACTACAATGATTTGGAATTAGGAGTTGGCAGTGATACTTATGAAGAAGCGAGTGTTTGGGGCGAAAGGTATTGGAAGAGTGACAATTTTAAGAAGTTGATACAAATCAAAGCTAGAGTTGATCCAGATAACTTCTTTAGGCACCCACAAAGTATCCCAGTTTTCTCAACACCTCTCTCGGACTTGTGAAGCTCTGCAGAAAGATACTATTTATTTGATGCAGAAAGATACATATAATTTATTTGTATTAGGTATTTATTTGTTGTATTAAGCTTTGTTTATTTGTTCATTTGAAATACTATAATCTTGCAATAACTAGGAATGTGAGTAATTTATTCTGAGTTTTAATGAATTTTATTACCAATAATTTGCGAAGTCATTGTTTTTTGGCAAATATTTTTAAAAGTTATTATACTTGTCACCATTTGATTTTGCGGTTAGCGAACACAATTTTTTGCTTTTGTAAGTACTTTTCTTTCGAATTTATCATTTTTTGGGTATTTTGCGAAATTTTTGGACATTTTGCCCCTTTTATCTAATATAAAATTTTTTTCCCCGCTGGGCAAAAATGTCACATAGTACCCTAAAATGGATGAATTTGAAAGAAAAGTACCCATAAAAGCCAAAAATTTTGTTCGTTACCCACAAAAGTAAATGATGTAAGTATGATACTTTGTAAAAACATTTGCCCTTGTTTTTTCTATATGGGATGATGGTCCAAAAAATACATGAACTTTTCACATTTTACTATTGTGACAATAAACTTTTAATTTTCCTATTAAAACCAAAAACTTCCTTAATTACCCCTATTGTAACAAAATTTGCCACGTGACACCCTTAATTAATAGTAAAATGTGGAAAGATTAAGGGTGCCACGTGGCAAATTTTGTTACAATAGGGGTAATTAAGAAAGTTTTTAGTTTTAATAGGAAAATTAAAAGTTTATTGTCACAATAGTAAAATGTGGAAAGTTCATGTATTTTTTGGACCATTAACCCTTTCTTAATCTGCCATAAGTTTGAAGCAAAGTCGTTTCTGAAAAATGCAAGAATATTCTGATCAATATTAGTTTGATTAGCATTGGATTAAATTAGCCTGGAACAATTACCTATTGTATATTATGGGGTAAAATAAAAATACTTTAGTGACCACCTTCTACGAGCATTAAAGTTACTTAACTATATTTTTGTTTCTGAAGATGCAAAGGGGGCATAAAGACTAGCGATCAATCACCTCTTTTCCCGATTTATATGTGTCTTGTGGTTGACGTCGAAGGCAAACCCAGTGATGCCTCTTATCATTCACTTTACCCATAGAACTCACACCTGAGCTCCAACTATCTTGAGTGAAACTTTGGAGGCTAGGGAATCTACTAGACAGTTCGACTAGTCTTTCGCCTTTTATACCCAAGCAGACAACAATATCGCCAAGTGAAATATCAGTCATTATAATGTTCTAGTATTTTACGCGCATTCAAAGGAAAATTTTCTAGTACTACTCGTTATCAGCTCATATGTAAGTGTCAGTCAAGGTTTCATCGATAAATAGTCATAGCTAGTGACACAAAAACTAAGTCTTTCCTAGTGTGCTCTCTGTTAACGAGTTTCATTTCGGGACTAAATTGCCCAAGAAGGATCTCACCTTTAATAATGTGTGTATTATATATAGTAAGCACATTCATAGTCAATAATCGTGTTGGTTGGTTAATGTGTCATTATAAATGGGTTTACAAGAATAAATTGCTTTATATTTTTTTTGAATGGCTATTTTATTAAAAAATGAAAGAAGCTACATGAGAGATTTACAAGAATTGAGATAAAGTGGTACAAGAATTGCTAAACCATTCTATCCAACTAAATGATACTTTTTTTTACATCTACTAGTGATCCAATTAAACGACATTGATAGTATATCGTTGAAAATTAACTCCTTTTGCGGTTGTTTGAGGTTGAAGAGGACTTTGTTTTGGTAATTCCATAATGCTCATAGAGTTGTGTGGACCATTGCATTGAAGAACTTCCTTTGGTTTCGTAAAATAGAAACTTGATCAGTCATGGATAAGACTTCCTCGAGATTAGCAGGGCAAAAACCTATAATCTTCCACCACGAAAAAACGCCTTCCAGGTATCTGTAGCAATGGGACAACATACAAACACATGGTCCTCTATCTCAATATCGTTGTCACACAAAGGACATCTAGTTGAATCAAGATCTATCCCGCGGCTGTCGAGATTAGACCTAGTTGGGAGTCTTTTATTCGAAACACGCCAAGTAAGAATGTTTACCTTCAAAGGGAGAAGCTTGTTCCATTAAGTGTGAGAATTATTGGTATTCGTAGATGCTGAGATCAATTTTCGCATGCTGTTAACCATGAATTGTCTTGAGGCATATATCAGGAATGAATTCCCAAGTGTCCATATTGTTTGTGAGATGAAGGTTAAGAAGCAGGTTGGTCAGGTCGTTTAGCTCTGTTGTTTCAGCTTGGCTTCTAATCCTCCTACGTCATGCCCAAGACAAAAGAAGCCCACATAAGGTTATTGAGGAAGAAGGTAGGTTAATGGGTTTGGTGGTTGTACTTGTGGAGTTTGTGACAACAGTAAGGTGGGGGTGGGAAAAATTAGCAGTAGCATTGGAGTTTTGAGGAGTAGAGATTGTTCTTTCACAAACAAGACTATTCAGGTTTAACTCCGAACGGTACAAATGTGGGAAGGTTTCTTGTAGGTTTGGACCACCTAACCAGTTATCATGCCAAAAACTTGTTGTTTCACCATCACCGATCTTTCTTTTGAAGAGCATGGGAAGGTTAATACCGACCTTGGAAAGATCACCTTTAAGATTTATTATTTGAGACCATGTACCAGTAGCTTTCTTATGAGTATTAGGATTAAGAACACCACCCGATGGCCCATGAATAGAACAGATGACTTTACTCCAAAGGTAACCACCAAGTATACCAATTGTACCAATGTGTCAATGCATCGGGCTCCAGTTTCATCGAATGTTCGGTTATGCCCCAAGGACGACCTTGCAGAAATAAAACCGAACTTTGTTCATTTTCATCTGCTTCAAGTCGCGACGAACTTTAGATTTCTATATTTCATCCATTCTTTATAGTAATAAACTTGATAAGTGATCCTCTTATATTTCTAATGCAATTATTTTATAAGCATGTTGTTGTAATCTTATTTTAACTGAAATACATTGAGAAATATAATGGTGTTCTTTCTTGAATCGCTAAAAAAAACTATTAATTGTTGAAAAAACATTAATATCGATTTTATCATGACAGATATAACACGCCAACTTATCAAAGAATTATGAATACTTAGGATGACTTAGGGTCAAATGAAATCTTAAAATGAGAAAAATGAGAAATAAGTATAACCTCATATTTGAGATCTATCAATTTGAATTAGATGTATTTCTTATTCTTTTAGATGCATCATAATATACTAGACGAATAAATGCGCAAAGCGACAGTGGTATAGAAGAAAATAATTATACTTGCAAAATCGTGATTCTGGTTCGACCCATGATACAAAGCTTGTGTTTTTTAAAATACAAAGCGTGTGTTTTGAAAATTAATATAGTGTGTGTTTTTGAAAAGTTGCAAAGTTTATAATTAATCAAGAAAAGACATAATTTAAGTTGCCAAGATTAGAAGGTACTTAGGGTAATTTAGGCAAACTATATTAATTTAAGTTTCAAAATTAAGATTTCAAGAAAAGATATAAACTCTTTATAAGTAGTAAAGATTTTTTAGCTAAAAGTTAGATGTATATACATATACTAGATACATTTTATCAAGTTAGCCAAATCTTATGTATTTTTTATCATCTGTGGGTCAAATTTGTTGCTAGTACTACTTTGTATCATTTTTACTTCAAAATCACTTTTGAAACTTATTGAGATGTGTCTAACTGAATAGAGATTCATCTACTTGAATTCAATGCATCTAAAATGTGTGATTATAGTTATTTCTCATTCTTCTTATTTTAAGTATCTTTCTCACTGGATCTCTACCCTACCTAAGATAATGCTAAACGTTTAATTGACTATAAAAACTATTATGGCCTTTAAATGGGCCAGCCTAGTCTGATGCGTGACATAGGTGTGCCCATGGCCCATATGGCCATATTACAATTTTAATATTGTTCCACACCCAAAGTGTTCATATATCTATATTATTTGTTTAATTATATATAGGAAAAGAATTGACAGACTTAATTATGTGTTTAAATTCATGCTTAAAAATATATAGCATGATCCTGGTGGTTTATAAAAAGAGGCAATTCTCTAAACGGACAAGTAGCCCGACGGGGGTACCTTTTTTAGAAGGGAACCTTTTTTTCTCTCAAACTAGACAGGGCTACTTTGTATTTGGGCTACCATACTTAAAATCACGACACATGTTCCATATAGCACTGTTTTGTCTCATTATGTCTTATTGTAAATGACATATATACCCTCTATTTGGAATTGAGCTACCCACTTTACCTTGGACTACTTTGGAATTGGGCTACATACTTCACCTTCTCCGGCCAACACCTCTGAATTTCAAACCCAGAATCCGGCAACCACCACCACCAAACTTTGGCCATCATCACCAACCTCCGACCACCACCGCCACCCCATATTAAGATTCGACCAAAAAAAATTTGTTATCCACAAATTAAACATGAACGAGCTTGTATACTATCAATTCGAGCATAACCCCCTCATCAATTTTAACACACAACAACAAAAACTTAAAATTTATCTTAGAGTAAACTCCAAAATACATCCCTGTGGTTTACCCCGTTTCGCATTATACATCCCTCACCCAAAAGTTTAGACAGATACATCACTCCGTTAGTAAACGTTAGCCTATATACATCCAAAAGGACAAACGGTGCAAAATTTGTGTCGTTAACTTGGACACGTGGCAGTTAAGTAAGGGTAATTTGGTCATTTTATATCCCAGCTACTTCAATCATAAACACAATCCAAAACAAAAATCCCAAATCAGAAACACAATCAAAAACAAAAATCCCAAATCAAAAACCCAAATCAAAAACACCAATCAAAAACACAAATCAAAAACACAGTATCCAGCAACCTTCAACCAACAATATCCTCCACAACGGGACCCGTATATCCTCCACAACCCAGTTGGGTGTTCAGCCGATCCACTCCTCGGTCTCCAGGGCGCCGTAGGTGGGGGTTCAGTCAATTCATTCCTCCAGGGCCTCTTTGGTGGTTCGAGGAATTTTTTAGCATCCAACTACGACAATGATGAGTTTGGCCTTAAGGCTGGACGCATTCGTTCATTTCAAATCGGTTGGGCATCAATTTTTTTCACCCTCGACCGATTTGAACATCGGTTGGCTCGAATGTGGGAGAAGGTTGCAACATGGTCGTGGCATCAAAATTGCACACATCGAGTGAAAAACTGACCGATGTAAACGTCTAGTATTTGCAACTTTAATTCACTATCAATTTCAAAATATGATCGTTTGGTCATTAAAAAAAAATAAAAAAAAAAAAAAAAAAAAAAAAAAAAAACTTTTTTTAAAACCAAATTTACCACTCTATAAATACCAACTTCTCCTCAAACACAATTCACCACTCACCATTTCTCATCTATATTCAATCAACCATTCTAACGAAATACCCACGAAACACAATTTTTAATATGTCTTCATTCGAGCATTTATTCGGTTCTTCTTCGTCTTCCGACGAGGAAGAAGTTTTTAGTGAGTTTGTGGAGTTTGCGGATTTTGCTTGGAAGGCTTACAAAGCATCACAGCCAAAAACCCGACGAAGGTACATACGTAGGGATCATGAGGGTGCTCATAATCGTTTAGTGGCGGCATACTTCTTCGAAAACCCGTAGTTCGACGCAAGAACATTCTCTCGGCGGTTCCGTATGAGCCGAGAGCTATTCACAGAAATTGTTCGAGAGATAACCGATCACTCTACTTATTTTCGACAAACTCTTGATGCTAGGGGCGTACCTAGTATTAGCCCATTGGTCAAGTGTACTGCGGCCATTCGTCAATTGGGATACGCGGCCGTTCCTGATTCTCTTGACGAGAGTCTGGCACTTGGTGGTTACTCAGGAGCTAATGGACTCATCAACTCATCAAAACTTAAAATCTGATTTGGTCGAACACATTTGGAGAAATCGTCGACATCATGTCGAAGCAGTGAATCAAGTAGATAGTGACGATGAGGAAGACGATGAAGAGTTTTTGTAATGTTTTAACGTTATTTGAATTTCGTATTGTAATGTTTTTTTTTAAATTCGTAGTGTAATGTTTTTTTTTTTTTTTAAATTCGTAGTGTAATGTTTTTTTTTTTAATTTCGTAATGTAATGTTTTTTTAATTTGAATGAAATTTAAATTTAATGTTAAAAATGTTTGAATTAAAAAAAAAAAAAAAAAAAAAAAAAAAGGAGCTTTGGGTCGTCGACTGGGGCATCCGGGTCGTGTCAGGTCGCTGGAGGGAGAAAGTTGACGTGGCGCTGGATGACCCAGGTCGTCCCAGGTCACGACTGGGACTAGCCAACAAACTCGAGCTATTCAGTGTTGCCCCTTTGGATGTGGCTTACGATGATCCGGTTGGAGGATCCGCTTGCTATGGTGGTGGTGGTGGTGGAAGTACAAGTAAGCAATTAGTATCTGTCTCGACAGTGTAATCAAATCCATGTATTTAAATGGTTTTGTGTGAAATAAAGGATATGTAATGCAAAACCTCATTGTCGAGCAAAGGTTTTTGGTCATGTGGATGCCATCACCAATACAGCCCTTTTAACAATATACACGCATTGATTTATTCAAATTATTTGAATTTCCAATAAATAATAGAAACCTAGACTAACCAAATTGAACAAAAAGAGTGAGACCACCAAAAAGCAAACAAGTAGAATTGGGGATCTTGTTCGTTCACTGGAAATGTGTTTTTGATTTGTGTTTTTGATTGGTGTTTTTTATTTGGGTTTTTGATTTGGGATTTTTGTTCTTGATTGTGTTTCTGATTTGGGATTTTTGTTTTGGATTGTGTTTATGAGTGAAAGTATTAAATGATTGAAGTAGCTGGGACACAAAATGACGAAATTACCCTTACTTAACTGCCACGTGTCCAAGTTAACGACACAAATTTTGCACCGTTCGTCCTTGTGGATGTATATAGGCTAACGTTTACTAACGGAGTGATGTATCTGTCTAAACTTTTGGGTGAGGGATGTATAGTGCGAAACGGGGTAAACCACATGGATGTATTTTGGAGTTTACTCTTTATCTTATGTTCATTCAAATCCCTATTTATTTAATTAACAATTTATGGAATTGTTTTAAATGAAATTGAACATGATAGAGTGTTTGTAAATGTTGTTCAAACAAATCCTCTCAATCAGTTAATAATAATAATTACTAAAAATCAAATACACAATTGTTCAGTGTTTAAGTCTCTTTTTTCTTAGCGTTTAACCAGAATCATTTTCAGTATACTCGAACCAAACACCAAGGAAGAGATTTTGTGGGCAATAGCATGTTATGTAATGATGAGTGAATAACGTGTAACCACCTTTCTCAAGAATCTGTGCTGCACCCTTGAAATTTTTCACAAAGTCCACTAACATATCACACTTAACTCCACCTTCGTCGTTGCTCTTTGTCCAAAGCTCATATTCTACACGATCGTCAGGATGCTGAACAGATTCTCTCCAGTCCAGATTCACATTTACCATCTCACCGTGACTGATTGCTTTCTTCAACTTTTCACCGAAACTTTTGGATATTAGGGCGAATGGAATAGTTATGTTCTTGATGTACTTTGCAGAAGCAGCATCCTCTTCAGGTGTATCCATGGTTATCTGTGCTTCATCAATGTCATATGCCACAAGAACTGCAGAAGCACCAGCATTTTGGGCATTCCAAACCTTCAATGCAAAAAATCAATCTGGATCGCAAAACAACAAATATTATAATAGGAGAACGTGTCTTAAAAAGACTGGACCATTATCTCAAGCTCTTTGAACTGAGAATCTAATATTAAAGCTAACTTTGAACAAAATAATTCTCATCGTGGAAAATAAAATTGCAAAAAATGTATCAATGTAAAGTCAAACCAAGGATGATGATTTTATGTACTGAAAACAAAATCTTTTATACACAATTTTTGAGTGGTTAAGTCCCTTTTGTCTGGTGAGTGATTTTGTTCCGGTGGATTTTAATAGTGGTGATGGTTGGTTGGTATATGTGTAATAACAAATGAAGAAGAGGGTATGTATGTAATTTACACTATACACTTGTCATGATTTTAACTTAGTAACCTAGATCCAAAGAAGCTCATGTCTAGTTTAAGGGAAAAAAAGATTCTTATCTAAAAAAGCACCCCTTGGTAGCTTTGTCCGTTCCAAAGGGCCTCGATTGCAAATATCAAGATGATGACACACAAGCTTAGGCATGCATTTAAACGTGTAACTTAAGCCTCCCAATCAGGACTCATTTATATTTATGCATTTTGTCTTTTTACCCTATTCCACTAATTGTATACACGTTTATCACCAAATACTTTCAAAAAAAATTCCCAGCATTTTAACTTTCAAGTAATTTAAATTTGAAGAGAGTTATTTTACATACCAAACTTTTTTCACATACCAAGGGACTCATCTCCACCCTCCATCTAAAAAGAAAATCAATGGTTGAGATTAAAAATATTTTATTATTTCACATATTTTTTTTATAATTTAAACATCTCTTAAACCGTTAATCGTTAAGCGAAAATAATTAAACCATCGCGACGAGCATTTACTTATCTTTCTATAGACGGGCACTTTGATATACTTTCGAAAAAAGAAAAAAAAATCATTTTTTTCAGGTTTTTTCGTCTTTTTTTGTTTTTTTCCTAATGTGAGATTTTCATTAAAAAATCACATGTAATTGAACACTAATTTGAATATCACATGTGATATTAGTATTAAATCACATATGATATTCACATGTGATTTAACACTAATATCACATGTGATATTCAAATTAGTGTTTAATCACATGTGATTTGTTTCATGCAAATTTCAGTAACAAAAAAAAAAAACAAAAAAAATGTAAAAAAAACGATTTTTTTTTGTCAAACGTATAGGAAAGTGCCTATCTATAAAAATATAATTAAATGTTTGTCATAATGGTATATTTTTCGCGCTTAACGATTAACGGTTTGAAAAATATTAATATTTGGAGAAAAAAAAGATGAAAATGAGTTTTTTAAATTGTAGATTAATTAAAAATGGAAGGAAAATGAAGGATGGAGATTGGTCCCTTGTTATATAAAGAATGTTTTGCCTTCAAATAATTTTAAATATTTAAATTTCTTCAAACCTCTCAGTATTTTAAAGAAATTTAAATATTCTCCAAACCTCTTTCCTTCTTTGCACATACTAACCACTCACTTTCTATTACAAAACTAAGAAACCGAAAGCCAACATCCGCCAACAAAAATCGCAAAAATTAACGCAGTTTTGTACTTTGATAATTTGTGAGCTATATACATGTGTAGGTCGATCTATGTTTTTGACAAATGCCTTTTTCTTAGTAAACTAGAAACGACTTCTACTACAAATTCATTAATTAGCAAACCAGAAAAATGTCTGTTTGCTACAACTTTGCATATTTGTTGGTAAATAAATAATCGTAACTCAAAATACACTTGCAACTCCTGGCTAGTTATTGTAATACTGAATCAAAAGAAGAAAGAAACAAAGCTTAATACAATAAATAACAAAAGAAATTTATGTGTGAAAGGCATAAATTACAAAAGAACTAAATCAATAATTTGAATAATTTAGCTGAAGACCTTCACATGTCCGATAGAGGTGTTGAGAAAACTGGGATACTTTGTGGGTGCCTAAAGAAATTATCTGGATCAACTCTAGCCTTGATTTTAATCAGCTTCTTAAAATTGTCACTCTTCCAATACCTTTCACCCCAAACACTCGCTTCTTCATAACTATCACCGCCAACTCCTAAATCCAAATCATTGTAGTTAAAATACACTTCCCACGGGTTACTTGATACGTATGGTTCTAAAAACTCTTCAAAGCTGTTTAGCCAATCTCTTCGTGCAAGCGATATTGGAGTTGTGTATGAAGGTTGGTCGCTAAAATCAACTGTTTTAAAAAACTGGTATAACACTCCAGCTCTATGAGGATATGGAATTGCTGTCTCGGAGTACTCATTCATCATTCCCCCGAAAAGGTTGATGATAAAAGTCTTCGATCCGTCGTTTTCAAATATCTTTTCCCATATCTTTGTAAGCCCCTCTATGGAGATTGGTGCTCGAATATAGTCAGATTTTCCTTTGAAGTTCAGCTTGGGAATGGCTGATCGGTTAGCGAGAATCTCGATGGGGGTTGAGGTTGAAAAGCCTCCAAATAGAAGGCTTGTTTGGACCATTTTCTCTTCTTCACAAATCTCTCGTGTTACATTGAGCTCTGGGAAGTTTTCTTCAAGCAATGTAATCAACGTGTCGATAGTTCCTTGATAAATTCCTTCAAACGCCATTCTTATGGTTTTCTGGGACGTATTCCCAACATTTTTGTCAACATTTGAATCCTTATATGCAAGTTTTGATCAATATTTGGCATAACAGTCTGATATTTATGGAAAATTTCCGTAGCGCCTTCTTCCAAAGTTTTATCAACTACAAAAACAGTCACTAATTCCGGAACTGGAACCAACGTCAGCTTCCATGCAATAACTATTCCAAAACTAGAAGCACCGCCACCACGAATTGCCCAAAACAATTCTTCGCCCATCGAACTCCTATCTGTTATCCTTTAATTATTTAGATTAAAGATTATGTTTATTGTTTATGTTAAGACTTTTAGTTAAGTATGTATTATGTTTTATGAATTGTAAATTGGGTCGAATTAAGTCTGCAACATGGGTCCAAATATTTTAACCCATACAAGCCCATTCCCAGGCAGTTAGGGTAGTTAGTAGGAAACGGTTACATCCCAAACAACACAACGTTTGGATGTTCTATTGTGCCGCTTCAATAAGTATATATAGATAGGAACCTGTAAGTCAACAAGTAACCCTTCGTTTTATAATATATCAGTTATATAAAGGGTTCAAAACCCATCTTCTGTGTTTCCTTTTACTACTCCTTTCATTGATGATTATACATATTGTTGTTTGGATCATTCGATCCTGGAAACCCCACAAAACCTGTGGAACATTGGTATCAGAGCGAATGGATCAAACAACACACTCAAGAATCTGCCATGAATGACGATGAAGATAAAGAAAGATAAGAGAGACAGTTTAGACGGTTACCACCAAAGACCGGTGGTTAAACCAAGAGAAAAAAGGGGCAGATTCAGATTCAAGAGAGAAAAATAGAAAGAAAGGAGAAGAAGAAAACATGGCTGCGTTTTGTTACAAAGAAAGAATGAACACAGTTTGTTCATAAGAGATCGAGAAAAAGAACCAACCTTGAAACCCCGGTTCATGAAGAACCCTACAACCATGATGGTTGACAAAGGCAATGATGTTAATGATGAAGATATATGAGTATGATGGGGACAAGGCCTTGATGTTGTAATGATAGTACGATGATGATCAGAAGATGATAAAACCTTTGCAACAAACCAACAAAAGCCATCAAAAGAATGAAGACGGTCTAGCAAATGAAGATAGTGAGGCAATAACAGATTGCTATAGGAAGTTCATTAATTTAATAGTGATATGCCATGAAATTGCAAAAGTTCCGTGGGGTGAAAAGCAAGTAGAAGTGGGTGAAACTAGCAAAGAATCAGAAGCCAAGGACCCACCAGGCCAGAAGGATAGTGCAGTGAAGCATGGAGCACATGGAATGAACAAGAGAACAACAAGTTTGGTGTTAGATCGGATGATGATGAAGATGGACAACAAGGAAGCAGCCAAGACAACAATGACTTTGATGTCATTGCTTGAAAAGACCAGAAGGATCACTCAAGAAGGCTTTGATACTAAATCATTAAGGGGGAGAATGTTAGCCTCTAATTATTTAGATCAAAGATTATGTTTATTGTTTATGTTAAGACTTTTAGTTAAGTATGTATTATGTTTTATGAATTGTAAATTGGGTCGAATTAAGTCTGCAACATGGGTCCAAATATGTTAACCCATACAGGCCCATTCGCAGGCAGTTAGGGTAGTTAGTAGGAAACGGTTACATCCCAAACAACACAACGTTTGGATGTTCAATTGTGCCGCTTTAATAAGTATATATAGATAGGATCCTGTAAGTCAACAAGTAACCCTTCGTTTTATAATATATGAGTTACATAAAGGGTTCAAAACCCATCTTGTGTGTTTCCTTTTATTACTCCTTTCAATGATGATTATACATGTTGTTGTTTGGATCATTCGATCCTGGAAACCCCACAAAACCTGTGCAACACTATCAAGAATATTGCCATTAACATCCATAAACTGAACACACTACAACAATCGACGGTCTCCCAGGCGAAATTTCAAGGCTTTCACCGGGGACATGTCCCCTGTAATTGTTTTTGCCGGGGACATGTCCCCGGTGAAAGTTCCCCGGTAATTCCCTCTCGGGAATACTTTCGCCGGGGACTGTTTACAACATTTTCCGGGGACTAGCGGGACCCACAGCCGATTGTCCCCGGTCAACCATGTCCGATGATTTGATCGTTTCAGTACAGATATATTTTCCAAAGAAATACAAAGGTATGTATTTTCCCGGGTCGTTTTCCCAACGAGGGATGAATGGAGTTTAATAATTCACGTCACGTGATTCGGGATTCGAATGGGTAAAAAGTGAATTTGATGATTTCTAAACTACAAGGCAAGCAATAATAAAGGAAAGCAAATAAAACTACTGAATCTATGATTAAAGCAAGTAATTACAACTAAAGATGCAAACGATAACTAAAAATGCGATTAAACGTAATTATGAAAACGTGAATTAAATGCAAACTACACTATTTTAATCCATAAAAATGAACTACTATTTTTTTATAGCTAAAAAGGATATTTGAAAATTATTTGAAATTTAAAACTAATTTTTTTGGTTTTTCTTGATTTATTTTGAATTAAAAACTTATTTTAAACATTTAAAATAGATTTAAAAAGTTAAAAATTAGGAAAACATGCAAGAAAATTACAAAACTTATTTTTCAAAAATCTATAAAAAACTAAAAATAATTTTAAAACTGGAATCACATTTTTTTGACTTTTTCTCTATTTAGTATGAATTTAAAACTATTTAAAACAAATTAAAATGCTAGAAAATACTATTTAAGCTATGAAAAATCTGGAAAAATACTTTTTGTGACTTTTTGAATATTCTAAACTTAATAAAATTGAAATTTAATTTTTCTGAACATTTTCTAATTTATTTGAATTAAAAGCCAATTAAAAAAGCCTAGAAAATGAAATTAAATGCAGAAAAATAGCAAAAGACCATGGAAAAATATGAAAAATTCCAGAAAACTCTAAAATAATACTGAGAATCAAGGAAAAATAACAGAAACAACTATTGAGATCAGGAACTATGATTTGGGCACGAATTGAGTAGGAAAAGCTAAGGGAAATAAGCCATAAGCTACCAATAAGCTACTACAGGATTAAACTAACCTAAACTATCTAAAACTGAGCTAATGCAACTGATATGGGTCAAATAAGCTCAAGAAAAAGGCATTTAAGCACTATATCAGATTTTATTATGCTAATTCCAAACGGCTCTGAACCAACTACTTTAAGCCTAAATTAAGCTAGCTTAAAAAAATCACAAAAATAAACTAAAATTACCTAGTAAACAACCACCAACCAAAGTGCTAGAATCCAGAATTTCAGCTTAACAGGACCTAAGATGATGAACTTAAAATTCAAAAATGAAAGCTACTAAAGAACTTGGACCTGTGGTGCAGGGTATGTAAACTCAAACTGACCCACTTTCACCCCTCCACAGATTAAGCTACAGATTTTTATGATTTTTTTCCTTCTGGGAAAATTAAAAGGAGATGGTGAAATTGTGATTTTTAATTTTTAATATTTTTTATGACAATTAAAAATGGATTTAAAAGGCTGGTGAAAACTGAGAAAAACAGATTTTGGACCAAAATTGACTTTTAACAAAAACCTTTTACTTCGACTATTTTGAACTTTGATCCTAATTTGATGAAAGGAAATTCAATTATCAGCTACAATGCAACCTAATTAAGCTAGATCTAGCAAGTTTGGTCCTAAATGACAGTTTATGCAAGTTTTTAACCAACTGATGTGCAGTAATGTATAGAAGAAACTAATGTTGACTTTCTATGAATGACAATGCAAGATATTAGCCTATTTCACCTTAACTGACTCTATGAAATACGACTTAACTACTCTAAGCACCTAATGCAACCTAGATTACTTAAACCTTAATTGTTCCAAACACTCCTCTATATGACTGTTAGGAAATTAAGCTCAACAAAACTTAAATCTAAACTACAATAAACCTCAACTCAGATTCAGCTTATCAAATTGGATCTATCAGAAGTGAATAAGACAGCAATGTAACACAGAAACCACAATTACAAAACTATGTAGACCTCAACAGACTAATATGCAGCACAATGAATCAAGCTTAAACAAACCAAACACCACACATATAAGCAACAAAATGATGAATATAAGCTATGTCTAACTCAAGTAATCTGCAAGTAACTAATCAATACTACTGAACTGATATTAAAATTTAAATGAACACTTATACTAAATGAGAACCATTCACACTAACCAATACCAATCCTTCTTTCCTAAACTAGCTCAAATACACCCTATTGCTGATCTAGTCTGATCTCCAACCCAATCTAGCTTCCTTGACCAATGGTTGACCTTCGTTGACCAAGCTGAGATTAATTGACTATTTTGTGAAATTTGAAATAAAACCGGATTAATGCTTAGATAAGCTCACATTAAGCTATAGTTGGCTTAAGTGAGCTTATATGATTAAGTAAAAGAAGTTGTAACAACAAGTAAAAGCAACTGAGATTAATCCACTGAAACTGAAATTCGTATTAAGAAGATTTAAAATACAAAGATGATTTAATTCTAAATAAAACAGTAAATTGACAAAGTAAAATGGTCTAAGCTTTCTAAACTGGACAAGTGAAAATTTGTGATGAATGAGGTTTTTATAGCTGAGCTTGGATATCTGAGAAGCTTCTGGTACTTTGAATATCAGCCTTTGATTCACATCCCACATCATCCCATTAGATCAATTCTGTGATGTGTCTTGACCAATGAGGGAGCTCCATTCGTCCACGCAATCATTCCATCACATGGATTGCCAGCTTTGCAATCCAAGATGCTAAGTACGATGCTATTTCAGGGGTAAGATAGGAATTTCAAAGGTTGAAGACGGGTACACAGTGTTGGGAGGATTTTTGGGCGCGCTGTGTTATGGTGGGTTTTTTATATTTTTGTTTAACCGTGGGTGGGATTGAAAGGGTTGACTGGTCTTGGATATTAGTTGACCGGGGTTAATAGCAAAGTGATGGGTAACGTTTTAAGGGGTGTGGGCTGGTTTTGGTAGTTGGGCCAAGAGGTAGATGGGGAATGGATTATTTAGGCTTGATATTTTATTTGGATCCGATTTGTTAACCATAAGGACCATTAATGAAATTTGCAAATTAAAAAGGACCAAATGTGTAAGTTTTGAAAGTGTAAGGTGAATATTGGGAAAATGGGTAGGTGAGGGTATAAAGTGTATATTGGGGAAAGTTGAGGAGTGAATTTGTGTAAAATGATAAAGTGAAGGGTAAATTGTGATAAACTCCCAAATCATGCCCCGAACTCATATTTTGCACTTTTGATCATCCAAGTCCCATAAACTGCGTCCCGGCATCAGCTTTTGCATTCTTCTCTCTCGTGCTCGGTTTTCTTTGGTTTTGGCTTTCTTTTGTCTGTTTTGTCATATCCGTACCTGCACATACAAAAACTCAAGAAACACGCAAATATTAAGCATTAACGGCTCTTTCTTGGTTATTTTGGGTCTATATTTGTAAAGAAATGATATGTGTTTTTAGCACATATCATCCGACGTGGCAGCTGGTTTCGTCGGGGACACGTCCCCGAGGATAATACTTTTAGATTATTAATTTAATCACCTAATTGAATTAATAGTCCGACGTGGCACTCGTTTTACCGGGGACTTGTCCCCGGAGAAACCTTGCTACTACTGTTGAGTTAATCTTATTCGCCGGGGACTTGTCCCCTGCAAAATAACAAGGTTACTGTAGCGTCATTCGTTTTTCCGTGGACATGTCCCCGGGGAAGGTCGTGCACTAAAATTTGTTTTTTTCTTTCTCCGGGGACATGTCCCCGGCAAAACTGAATAACCCATTTTGCAGAATATTGCTGCAAAATGGGTAATTTCCAGATTTTTTCCGGAAATTTTCCGGAAAAAATATACAACTTCTCAACCTGTTTTTTCATACATTCATACATACCAATGTGACAACCTATTTTAATATACCAATCATAACACAAATTCGCTAAACATAAATATCATATATACCCAACGATCGCTAACATAGTTATCTTTTTCCAAAATCGCCAAAACGGTTCCTAAACCGTTAACGCATGATCATCTACAAAACTATACATAAGCTACCTATCCGCAAATGGTCCAAAACTATACGTATAATCCATTTACGGGAATCCTAGTACATAATGCACATAAACGACATAATAATCCATGTTATTCTCTACAAATATATCCAAAACGTGTTAAAGTAACTTAAATCCGCATCTCAAACCCCACTACCGTCCCCGGTATCTCTAAACTCACCGGATGGAGAAGCACCAGATCCCGACCCACCCTCTCCAGATCCTGACCCACCTGGTGGAGTAGCACTTGATCCCGGGGTAGACTGTATTCGCTCCTGCCAACCTGGGAATGACCTCACAAACTGCATGACCTGGTCCATCTGACCCCTCTGTGTAGCGAGCTCCTCGGACTGTTTCTGCATTGTTTCCCGCAGTGAGGACACCTCCGCTGCATCACGAGGTCGGGAGGCGCTAAAGGTCTTCTTCACTCCACCACCGGGTAAGACCTGACCTACACCAGGGATATGACCGCGCTGCTTACCACCAATGACGGTACGCAAAATCTCACGGTCAGTCATGCGGGTCCCATCGGAGGTGCTCTCTTCCCGCATCCGCATCATCTCGTTCTGTTTAGTTACAAAAAAACAAGAAAAGTAATATATAAGTCGTGATGCATTATAGTTCATCAAAATGGGTGACTTTGAAAATAAATTATACTTACGTATCTAGCCTCAGATACCGGAGACTCAAAGACATCGCCCCTCGTATGGTTCCGACGGTAAAGCTCAATCAAGTCTTCTCCGACCGCTGCTTCAGTCTCGCTGCTCAACTGTTTAGAAATAAAATCAATAACGACACACCCAACACCATGTATATATAAATAAAATGATTAAATAGTTTCTTACAAAGTTATGGCG
This sequence comes from Chrysanthemum seticuspe, assembly GCA_019973895.1. Taxonomy (NCBI): domain Eukaryota; kingdom Viridiplantae; phylum Streptophyta; class Magnoliopsida; order Asterales; family Asteraceae; genus Chrysanthemum; species Chrysanthemum seticuspe. The sequence goes on along the minus strand of BPTQ01000003.1, from coordinate 211,470,541 downwards.
AATAGCAGCATACGACTGAGATCCGTGAAGGCTAGAACTCGTGTTCGCCATGCGGTTTTGTCGGTTCACCTCTAATATCTTCTGCTTCTTGGGGTTTGTCCAAAGCTTAACCTGCGTATTTTAAATTATAAGAACTATTATATAAATGAATTATTATTACTATTATTATTATTATTATTAATTAATAATAATAATGATAACAATAACAATAACAATAACAATAACAATAACAATAACAATAACAATAACAATAACAATAATAATAACAACAATGATAATGATAATGATAATTATTATTATTATAAAGTGTCGATCCAGAAATTTACCAACGCATCCCAATCCTCTGGCGTCTTGTTCGCTGGACGCTGTCTTTTGATCTCCTCAATCATCTCCACCCCACCTGCCGCCGTAAAGTAATCTTTTTTGTATCTATACTTGTTGTCATCGTATCGTTTTTGGAGATAATACTCGATACTGTCAACAATCTTGTCTCCATTCGTGCCAGCAATGTGTGGGTCGAGATCAAAGTAGTTCTACAATAAAATATAAATAAAAAAAAAGTATACAAATTTAAATAAACCAACAAGTTTGAATAAATAAACACAATAATTAAAAAAATAAAGGTTAAAAAAACTTACGTGTAGATGCTCATGGATGTGGGCCTTGGCCATTTCGGGAACCTTAGCCCATGAATCGCAATACATGGGAATCGAGTCCCGTAACACCTCCCCAACATAATTGGAGAACCAAGAAGCGTGAGGGCCCACGTGCGTATAAAACCCCTCCCAGTTGACCCGAAACTCGATCGACACAAGACGAACATCGAGTGCCCTCCTCGCCTTCAGTGTCGTGTTCTTAGTCGGACCACGCACCACCTTCCCGCCTTTCCCAATTTTGGAGTTTGGGTTGGCAGCTTTGGATTTAGACCCTACAAGTAATAAAATTTAAGTGATGATGACATAAAATAACATTTTATCAATTTAATATAACATGTAATCAAATACAGTTTAGTGAAAAATAATTCAGAAATTCTTACGCTGGCAGTTGGTGCCTATCCTCCTCGAGGGACCACGAGGTGGCGAATTACCTCCATCACCACCGTGAGACCTAGCTACAATATCTGCCATCTGTTAAACGAACATATAAATTATTGAAGAAACATATATATAATTAAATAAATAAATAAATAAACAAACAAATAAACACATTTAACAGTATATATCAACAAGATAATTATAATAATTAAATAAATAAATCAATAAATAAATAAACAAACAAATAAACACATTTAACCACTCGATAACAATTTCATTCAAATAATTAAGTGTTGTTCTACAAATTACAATTCGAGATTAATCTCCCACATCATCAACATAAAATTCAACATTATTAGTATTGTCATCTTCATCATCTTCATTCTCGTAGTCATCATCATCATCAGATGCTAAATCATGAGGAAAGTGATCATCATAGTCAATATCATCTTCGTCTTCCACAATACTAATAATTGGTGGTGGTGCCTCAACTTCTGCTGGTTGAACATCTATATTTATAATGTTATAATCCAACTGATCCAACTCAGCATAGAGTGTGATATGTGATGAGTTGTTGTCATGTACAACATCCTGGTTGTCTTCTACCACAATGATATCCGGGTTCCAAATCTTTCGATGATAAGAATCTTGGACGGCCTTCCAATTACCACGTTTACCTGGGAAATCAAGGTAAAAGACTTGTGTTGCTTGCGTTGCAAGAATGATTGGTTCGTTTTGAAAGAATACATGATCGGTCATAATTTGCGTAATGTTGTTTCTATAGGTAAAACGTTTTAGGCGATTACTGTTTTTAGTGTCGAACCATTTGACTTTGAACAACACAACACTGAATGAAATATGTTGGGATATGAACGTGTTGAAGATATCAAAGTACTGAAGATATGAAAGTACTGTAAACTGCAAAGTACTGGAAGAAGTCAAAGAGTCAAAGTACTGCTAAAGACAAAGTCAAAGTACTGCAAGATAAAGTCAAAGTACTGCTAGGACAGAAGAACTGTTATATTAGTTTATGGAAAGTATTGTATTCCATGTTTAGATTACTTGTCGTACAAGGTTATCAATTGTAAACCGACTAGGATATCCTTGAGTCTATAAAAGGACTCCTAGATTGGCATTAGATGTACGATTTCAGAAAAAGAGTTTTAGAGTTTACGAATTAAGAGTTTAGAGAAAAGTTCGAATATCTTAGAGTTGTATTAGAGTATCTGCATAATAAGCAGATTTAGAGTTTATTAATAAAGTTTTCTTCTTAGCTTTGTTAAGTAAATTCCGCGTACTTGATAAAGATTGCTCAGTGTTTCTTTGTTAATAACTTAGGATTTATCCGAGGTTATTAAACCTTAACAAGCTAGTTTAGTTTGATTAAAGTATATCGATCCAACAAGTGGTATCAGAGCTTGTGTGGAAACCCTGACTAGGAAGAAACCCTACAAAATTCAAGATGTCGACTGAAGCTGTTCCACAACCCTCAATCACCTCACTCAGAATTCCAATTATCAAGAAGGGAGAGTATGATCTCTGGTGCATGAAGATGAGGCAGTATATTGCCATTACAGACCATGCTCTGTGGAATGTAATTGTGAATGGGAATGAAGTTCCTCAAGAACCCATTCAAGTTGCTGGACAACCTTTAGCTCCAAAGGCAGTTTTACCACAAGCAACTATAAGGAATCAAGAGAAGGCTCTAAATATTCTCTTGTCTGCCATTCCAGATGGACATCTTCTCAAGTTTCATGATGCTAAAGATGCCAAGCAGCTCTGGGCTGCTCTCAAGACTAGATTTGGAGGGAATGAAGCCTCTAAGAAGATGCACAAAAACTTGCTGAAACAACAGTTTGAAACATTCATAGTAGGAGAAAGAGAGAGTCTTGATGCTGCATATGATAGGTTTCAGAATCTCCTCAACATGTTGGAGTTATACAAGGCTGAAGTATCAGTTGAGGATGCTAATTTGAAGTTTCTAAGGAGTCTGCCATCTACATGGCATGTGATTGCTACTATGATCAGAGGACAACAAGGACTGGATGTTATGGACTTTGATGATCTTTATCATCAATTGAAGGTGTATGAACATGAGATGAGTGGTCAACCAAATTCTAAATCTCACAGTATTGCTTTTCTATCATCTGAAAAGAAGAGCAGTACTTCCAAAAGTACTGTTTCTCCTCAAAGTATTGTTTCTCAAAGTACTGCTGTTTACAATCCCCCATCATATACTCAGCAGGCCCCACCATCAACCACTTTGAACTCAGATGAAGTTGTGTGCTCCTTCTTTGCACAACAAGCAAGCTTACCTGTCACTTATAAAGAGGATCTAGCACAGATTGAAGAAGATGCTCTTGAAGAAATTGATATCAGGTGGCAAGTTGCTTTGATCACTGCAAGAATCAAAAAGTACATGAAGAAGACAGGCAAAAATATTGATTTCAAACCAAAACAAGGAATAACTTTTGACAAATCTAAAATTGAATGCTTCAATTGTCAAAAGACTGGTCACTTTGCAAGGGAGTGCAGGTTTGCTAAGTATCAAGCAAACAGAACATCTGAAAAGCCTAAACTTGAGCTCAAGGAAATTCCAATAACTGAAACAAAGGCGTTGGTTGCTCAAGAGAATTTATCAGAGGCTGACTGGAGTGAAGAGTTTGATGATGAACCAGTGACTTACTGTATGGTAGCAGTGGAAGATGCAGTTGAAGACACAGTGGAAGCATTGGACTGGAGCACTGCTTTTGATGAAGAATCTGAACATGCTGTTTTGGAATCTGATGATGGCTTTGGAGGATTTGATTGGAGCAAAGAAGATGATCCTGTTCTTCTTGCTATGGTGGCTACTTCACCAACTCAGTCTCCTATCTCTGAGGTATGCTCAAACTGTTATGAATTCTATCAAAAATTGCTTAACAGTTATGTGATTGAAAGAGATAATTGTATTAGGGCTAGGTCTGAGGTAGCAGGTTACCAAATCACTTTAGAGTCTATAGAAGCTAAAATCATAACACATGAAAATAATGAAATGGCTTGGGCTGAAAAGTATGAACAACAGGATTATCAGTTGAAACTTAGTGAATGGAAACTAAACTGTAAAATTGCTGAATTTGAGAAATTAACTAAGGAAAGAGATGATTTGGTAGCTAAGTTTGCTGCTTGGAAAGAGTCTGGCTTGTCCCAAGTTGCTTATGTTGAAAAACAGAGAAGGGCTTACATTAAGACAGGCTTAGGATTTGGAATGGACTTTAGTAATGTAGAAGAAAACCAACCTAGTGATCAGGATGATGGTGATTTTGAGGACATAACCACTAGTGATGATGAGCTCATTAACTATTTAGATTCATCTAGTAATGATGGCTCAGTAAGTGAACCACCTCCTGAATATAAGAAAGACAATGGTTATCATGCTGTTCCTCATCCCATTAGTCATCACCCCTCTAGGCCTGATGTTTCTCGTTATGGAGTAGATAGTCTAGAGTTTAGGAATAAGCTAATTGCTAAATCTAGATCTGAGAAACCCAAAGAAACGGTTGAAAACAATGTTCAAAATCCAGCAGTACCTTTAAATCAAAGTACTGCTCAACAAGCAGTACCTTCTGCAAAACCTTTTCAAAACAGTACTGCTAAACCTTTTTGGGATAATTTTGGTCAAAACAAATTTTATCAGTCCTCAAGAAGGCAAAACAATTTTGGGCATAGACATAGAAGAAATCACTTTGGACATATGGGTCAAAAACTGTGTTTTGTGTGTTATAGTCCTACTCACTTAATCAAAGATTGTGACAAACACTCAGAATATCTAAGCAAGTTTTCAAGGAATAAGTCTTACAATCAGAAACCTAGAGAGCACAAACCAGTGTGGACTAATTCTAATAGGGTTAATCACAGAAACTTCACACCAGATCATAGATACCCACATCAGAGAAGACCTTCAGTATCTCACAGTACTTTCCAAAGTACTGCTCAGAGACAAGGTACTGAAAACCATACTTGGGATAGAAATTCTAGGAGATCTCACTATCAACCTAGAAGGTATCACAATTCATATAGGGGATCTAGATCACAAGAACCACCTGTTAAAAGTGAATGGATTAAAAGGGACAGTACTGCTGAGAGATATACAGTACGTTCAACAAAAAGTGAATCAGATGTTTTTGTGTTAAAAGAAAAGGCTAAAAATCTGGTGAAAGAAATTTATGTTGAAAAACCAGAGAGTTTTGAAAATCCACATGCTAAAAATCAAAAGATGATTTTGGATCATCAGTTGAGAAATAGTGAGAATTACATACTCAAAGAATTTGAGTTTGTAACTTCTCAAGGGGAACACAAGTCAGTAATGGCTTGGGTTCCTAAAAGTTTCTAACTCTTTTCTTTATGTGCAGGGCAACCCAGAAGAGGAGCTTAAAGATCATCTTATTGTGGATAGTGGTTGCTCTGGAAGTATGACAGGCGATAAAGAGATCCTGTCTGATTTTAGAAGTATTAGTGGAGGTAAAGTTGCATTTGGGAATGATCCCAATGGAGGAAGGATTACAGGGAAAGGAACAATTAAAGCTGGGAGAATTGATTTTGAGAATGTCAGATATGTGAAGGAGCTAAAGTTCAACTTGTTGTCAGTCTCTCAAATTTGTGATAAAAAGCATCCTGTGTTATTTACTGACACAGAATGTCTTATTCTTTCTTCTGACTTCAAACCTGTTGATGATGACTTGGTAGTACTAAGGGTACCAAGGACAAATGATGTGTATAGTTTAGACATGAAGAGTCTACACTCTTATGGTAGAGCCACATGTTTGGTGGCTAAAGCAACATCTGAAGAGGCACATCAATGGCATAGAAGATTGGGCCATGTGAATTTCAAGAACATCAACAAACTGGTCAAAGGCAATTTAGTTAGAGGTTTACCTTCAAAGACTTACAGGAATGATCAATCATGTTTGGCATGCAAGAAGGGTAAACAACACAAAGCTTCCTGCAAGAAGCTTGATGAAAGAAATATTAGAGAACCATTGGAGCTATTACACATGGATTTATTTGGACCTGTCTCTGTGGCAAGTTTAAATAAAAAGAAGTACTGTTTGGTTGTTACTGATGATTGTAGTAGATTCAATTGGGTTTTCTTTTTGGGCTTTAAGGATGATACTTTTGATGCTATTCAAACTCTTATAATAGCACTTGAAAACCAATTAAGACTCAAGGTTAGAGGTATTAGATGTGACAATGGAACTGAATTCAAGAACAAGCCTATGGATGACTTTTGTGCAAATAAAGGCATAAAAAGGGAGTTTAGTATTGCTAGAACACCACAGCAAAATGGTGTTGCAGAGAGGAAAAATAGAACCTTGATTGAAGCTGCAAGGACCATGTTAGCTGATTCTCATCTCCCTATTCAATTTTGGGCAGAAGCTGTAAGTACTGCATGTTATGTACTCAACAGGGTTTCTGTCACAAAACCACAGATGAAGACACCATATGAATTGCTGATGGGCAATAAACCCAACATTCGTTTTATGAAGCCTTTTGGATGTCCTCTTACTATTTTAAACACCATTGATAATCTAGGGAAGTTTGATGGCAAGTCTGAAGAAGGTTACTTATTGGGATATTGCACTAACAGTAAAGGATTTAGAGTCTACAACAGAGTTACTAAGAAGATTCAAGATTGTCTTCATGTTGAGTTTTTAGAGGATCAAGACAATGAGAAAGGGAAGGGTCCTGATTGGATGTTTGATCTTGAGATTTTATCCCCTTCCATGAATTATGTACCTGTTAGAGAAGAAAATCAACCTTTGCATAATGAAGATGATATTCAATATGTTGTTCATGATATTCATCTTAGACCTGATGCTATTCCTGATAAAGATCCTATGAGTCCAAAACAAAGTACTGATGTTCCTAAGCAAAGTACTGATTCGCCAAAACAAAGTACTGTTGCACCACAATCCTCATTATCCGCTGAGGATCAATCTATTCAAGAGGAACTTAATCAGATGCTTCTTCAAGATGTATTAGCACATTCTTACACAGATGAACAAAGGAGAGCTTATGAAGAGGCAAAGAAGAAGAACAAGACTGCAGAGTTCTCTTACAGTACTTTGGACAGTACTTTCAACCAAAGTACTGCTGCACATCTTGACAGTACTTTAGATAATATGGATGATCTTACCATGCCTGGGCTAGAAGAAACTGATGATGAGCTTGAAGATGAAGGTATTTTCACAAATTCCAATGAAGGTGCTGATTATACTAACTTAGATGATACATATGAAGTTACACAGTCTCCAATCTTACGAATTCATAAGAATCATCCAACAAATCAAATCATTGGTCCTTCTACTTCTGGGGTTATGACAAGACACAAAGCTAAGGGTTTCACAAAACCTCATAATGCTTTACTTAGCTTTGTGTATAAACAAAACAGGCTAAATCATAAGGACCATCAAACCTGCTTATTCACCTGTTTCATCTCTCAAGAGGAACCCAAGAACATTGCTCAAGCTTTGACTAAAGAAAGCTGGGTTGAAGCTATGCAGGAAGAACTTCTTCAATTTAAACTTCAAGAGGTTTGGGTTTTATGTGACCTTCCAGATGGGAAGAGAGTTATTGGAACCAGATGGGTATTTAGAGTTAAAAGAGATGAAAGAGGCAATGTTATCAAGAACAAGGCAAGGTTAGTTGCTCAGGGTTATAGACAGGAAGAAGGGGTAGATTATGATGAGGTATTTGCTCCTGTGGCAAGGATTGAAGCAATTAGAATCTTTCTTGCTTTTGCTTCTTATATGGGTTTTCAGGTATACCAGATGGATGTCAAGAGTGCCTTTCTGTATGGTACTATTACTGAAGAGGTGTATGTGAAACAACCTCCAGGCTTTGAAGATCCTAAGCACCCTAACAAAGTCTATAAGGTGGTTAAGGCTCTATATGGTCTTCATCAAGCACCTAGAGCTTGGTATGAGAGGCTCTCTACATTCTTATTAAAACATGGATACAGAAGAGGAGCTATTGACAAGACCTTGTTTATCAAGAGAGACAAGAAGGATATAATGTTAGTACAGGTGTATGTTGATGATATTATCTTTGGGTCTACCAAACAGTCCATGGTTAAGGAGTTTGAGCAGTTGATGCAGAAGGAATTTCAAATGAGTTCAATGGGAGAGTTAACATTCTTTTTAGGCCTTCAGGTTAAGCAGTCCAAGGAAGGAATTTTTATTAGCCAAGACAAGTATGTTACTGATATACTTAAGAAGTTTAATTTTGATGATATGAAGGCTGTTACTACACCAATTAAATCTATCAATTCATTGGGAAAAGATGAAGATGGTCAGCCTGTTGAAGTCAAGTTATACAGATCTATGATTGGCTCTCTTATGTATCTTACTGCATCAAGGCCTGATATCATGTTTGCAGTTTGTTTATGTGCCCGATATCAAGTTTCACCAAAGATCTCTCACCTAAATGCTGTCAAGAGAATATTCTGTTATTTGAAACAACAACCTAAGTTGGGGTTGTGGTATCCTAAAGAGTCACCTTTTCACTTAGAAGCTTTTTCAGATAGTGACTATGCAGGTGATAACTATGATAGAAGATCCACAACTGGTGGATGCCAATATCTTGGAAGAAGGTTAGTTTCATGGCAATGCAAGAAGCAGACAATTGCAGCAACATCATCTACTGAAGCTGAATATGTAGCTGCTGCAAGTTGTTGTGGTCAAGTTTTGTGGATGCAGAATCAACTCTTGGATTATGGGTTCAACTTTAAGAATACTCCTATCAATATTGATAATGAGAGTACTATTTGTATTGTGAAGAATCCTGTGTATCATTCCAAGACAAAGCATATTCAGATTAGGCATCACTTTATCAGAGACTGTTATGAGCATAGGCTCATTAATGTGGTTAAAGTTCACACGGATGACAATGTAGCTGATCTACTCACAAAAGGTTTTGATGTGTCACGATTCAATCACTTGGTCGTGAGCATTGGAATGATTAACTACTAAGCTATGTTTAAGGGGAGGACTATAAGATGTTTGATATAGTCCTGTGTATTGCTTGAGGGGAGGATGTTAGTTTATACTTAGATTATTTGAAGGTTTTTGGCAAAGTACTGTATTTCCTGAAAGTACTGCTTAGGAAAGTACTGCTTGGGAAAGTACTGCTTATGTGGAAAGTACTGTTTGTCGTATTAAAGTACTGTTCCAACGGTAATATTGAAGGTAAATTGGTAATAACGGTAACTTTGTTATTTAGGCTGTGATTTTTCAAATCTCATCTATAAATAACTTCTTTCCGATTTTCCCTCTCATATTATTACTTCACATCTTTTCCATACTTATCTTTCGATTACCATCTCTTTATTATTCGCTACATTCTTTCTATTGTGCTCACTCTTTCAACAATGGTGAATCGTTTAACTGTTTCGAAGCACAATATGGTGGCTAATTTGGATAAGACTGAGGCAAATGTGGCGTTTTATGATATCATTGATTATCTTACTGGGTCGCCTATTAGTTATGCTCTTTTAGTAGAGCCGGATATAATTGAACCATGGATTCAAGAATTTTGGGCTAATGCTAGAGACAATATGGAGGAGGATGAGTACTATATTAGATTAACTGTTGCTGGACGCACTATCAAGATCACAGAAGCCTCCATTCGTGAAGATTTATTATTTGGTGATGAAGATGGGGCTATTAGATTTTATAAGCAACTGATTTGGGATACTTTTCGGAATCTTGGGTATGAAGGTTCTTTGACAGAGCAAACTTTTAAGAAGGCCTTATTCTGTCCTCAATGGAAGTTTTTGATCCATGTCTTGCTCCATTGCATAAGTTCTAAAAGCACTTCTTGGGAGCAGTTTGGTTCAAATATTGCATCTGCAGTGGTTGGTTTAGCTACGGACAGAGTATTTAATTTTTCACGGCTTATTTTGGATGGGATGCTATCGCATATATCATCTGGGGCTACTTGGTTGATGTATCCAAGGTTTATACAGGTTTTCCTAAACAAGCAATTGGCTGATATTCCTAAACCTACTGCTCTACTACCTGTTATTGTACAACAAGCCAAAATCTATACATTCATGGCTAGGCGTAGTGATTTGTTCAGAGGTGGAGATATTCCCTTAACTACTTCTATGATGGAAGTTGTTCACGCTGTACGTGCTGAAGAAGATGAAGAAAGTGAAGGTACTGCTTCTGCACAAGGTACTGCTTCACAAAGTGCTGCCTCACAAGGTACTGCATCTGCAAGTACTGCTTTTCGTGAAGGTACTGCATCTTTACAGGGTGATGTTTCTCTAAGTCCTGAGGTTCAAGCAGAGATTGAGAGAACTCCTACTCCATCTCCTCAACCATTTGTTTCTGGTTCAGAGGAACATTCACAAGTTCAAGGTGATGCTTCTACAATTCCTCGTGAAGGTTTAACTATGGATAACTATGCTTTGACAAAGGCACTTGCTAGGTTGAACAAGACAGTTGAACGTCAAGCTAAAACTATTCGGAAGTTGAAGCGTAACTACTTCTGGTTGAGAAATTTTGTTAAACCCTATATTCAAGGTTTCAACTTATGGGTTAAGGAGGAGAATAAACGTCGAAAAGCACTTCGTAAGGAATTGACAAGAAAGACGGTTCCTAAATCATCTTCTGTCAACTTGGGGAGGAATTCAGAAAAGGATAATTTGAAAGAAGATGTTATGAAGGATAAAGAATCTGAAGAAGATGTTACAAAGAAGAAAGAATCTGTAAGTACTGCAGAAAAGATTATTTCAGAGGAACAAGAAGAAGTGCAAGTTCAAGGTACTGATGATCAAGGTACTGAACATCAAAGTACTGATACGTGTAGGCCAGAAGTAATAACACCAATAACTCCAAGGGTTTTGAATTTTGAAGAAGAAGCTGGTCCTTCTACAGTTGTTATGGAGGAAGAGGAAGAACCTAGATTTAAACCTATTCATTCACCAAGTGATGATGAATTAGTTGCTACAATTCTTGATCTGTCACAACCAAGAGGAGGTGTTACTATTAGAGAAGCACAAGAAGAAGAACAACCAAGAACTGATCAACCTGCAATTGATCCAAAAGACAAGGGAAAAGGTGTTTTGGTTGAATTTAAGAAAAAGAAGCTTACTTTGGCAGAACTTAGAGCATTTGAAGTTGCAAGGAATGAAGCTGCAGCTAGAAAAGTTCAAGAAGAGATGAATGCTAAAGATAGAGAAGAACGAGAAGCTCAAGAAGCTTTGGATAGAGAAGCAGCTCAAAAAGTGCAAGATGAATTGAATGCTGAAGCTGCTGAACCTTTACAGTCTCCAACACCTGTTAGATTCATGTCAAGAAGACCTAATTTAGCTAAAGAAAGGAATGCAATGATGGCATATCTAAAAAGCAGAGGATTTAAAGGATTACAGAAGCTAAATTATGTGGATATGAAGAGATTATATGATGCTGAGAGAGAAGCTTATAAGAAAGATGTTGCAGGCATTAAAGATTTTAGAGATGAAGCTTTTTGGACTGAAGCTGAAAGGAAGAAAAGCTTAAAAAGGAAAAGAAAAACTGAAGCTACAGATGTTCAGTTTTCAAAGAAAGAGAAGGTTGAATTAAGATCTGAGACTAGTGATGAATTGAAGAATTATCTCAGAGTGGTAGATTTTGATTATACAGATGAAGATAATGACATGAAGATGAACAGATCAAAGATCAGTGCTTTCAAAGTTGAGAAATCTAAGAATGGAGATTACATGGTTTTTCACAAAGAAGATAAAAGTTTCAGAGTTTTTAAACGGCTATGGGACTTGCTGCATATCATAGACAGAGTAGATCTATTCTACTTGTATCATGTAGTAAAGACTTATTTTGAAGATAATCCGTTAGAAGGGATTGGATTGGTTTTACAAGGGGATCTCATAACCATGTGGGAAACTGATGAAAAGAGTACTGATGATATTTGGAAGGATCAAGAAAACTGGGAGATAGTTTGCTGGAGATTCTTTGAAGAATCTGGAGTTCATGTCTTGGAGCTGGAAAATGGAACAATGATTCACATGTTTGCAGAAAGAAGATATCCTCTTACCGTTGAGCTAATGAGAAGAATGCTAGAGCATGGGATGGAAGTAGAAGAGGATGATGAAACTGCTTGCATGGTGATCAATTTGTTTATAGACTGGACTACCATTGCTGAGAATGATATATAACTGGTATGATTTTTGAATAAATACTTTTTGATATATCAGTAATTTTATTCAAAGTACTGATAAGTCAGACAGTACTTTCATCAAAGTACTGTTTGCTGCATTAAACCAGTTAAATGAATTTTAGAAGAAACCTTTTGCTAAATAATAAATATTTTCTGAAATAAAGGTTGAATAAATGGTTTTTGTGATGATAACATCAATAGGTTATCAATCCACCATGGTTACAAAAGGATTGACTAATCCATGAGCAAACGGCTCTGGTAAAGATATATCAAATCCGTTTTTAGTTGACAACTTGCTAATAAGTTGGATGGTCATTAACTCACCATATCAGTAATGTGAAGAGTTGGCTAGCCCACAAGAAATGGCTTGTGGTAAAGGCAGTGGAAAAACCATTATTGGTAATTAGTTCACCATTAGATAAAAGAACTAACTAGTCCAGAAGGGTACAGCTTTTGGTAAAGACAAAACAAATCTGTTGATAGCTGGTGGTTTGCTAAAAACCATATGGTTATCAATGTACCATGGTCTTACACACCAAAACATTTGGCTACTCCAAAGATAATGGCTTTGGTAAAGAGTTCTAAATCCATTGAATTTTCAATGATTCACTTAGATGTGATGAGAATAGTATGCAACTTAAACTTGAATTATTGTACACATTGTCATATGTTGCTGTGTTGCTGAAAAGATGGAGATTGTTGAATGTTGCTGTGAAGATAACAATTCTAAGAGATACTTTGACAAAAGCACATATTCTACAAAGATATAATCTAAAAACTAAAGAACAATCCATTTTAAAGATGAAGATGTTAAAGATATATTCACAAAGGAACTTGAAGTCAAGCAAGTAGAATTCAAGTTAGGGGAGGATTGTTGGGATATGAACGTGTTGAAGATATCAAAGTACTGAAGATATGAAAGTACTGTAAACTGCAAAGTACTGGAAGAAGTCAAAGAGTCAAAGTACTGCTAAAGACAAAGTCAAAGTACTGCAAGATAAAGTCAAAGTACTGCTAGGACAGAAGAACTGTTATATTAGATTATGGAAAGTATTGTATTCCATGTTTAGATTACTTGTCGTACAAGGTTATCAATTGTAAACCGACTAGGATATCCTTGAGTCTATAAAAGGACTCCTAGATTGGCATTAGATGTACGATTTCAGAAAAAGAGTTTTAGAGTTTACGAATTAAGAGTTTAGAGAAAAGTTCGAATATCTTAGAGTTGTATTAGAGTATCTGCATAATAAGCAGATTTAGAGTTTATTAATAAAGTTTTCTTCTTAGCTTTGTTAAGTAAATTCCGCGTACTTGATAAAGATTGCTCAGTGTTTCTTTGTTAATAACTTAGGATTTATCCGAGGTTATTAAACCTTAACAAGCTAGTTTAGTTTGATTAAAGTATATCGATCCAACAAAATATATGAAAACTCAAGAATTTCTTCAAGATGGCCATAATGCATTCCTCCATCAGGGTTAGGAGTTGAAATTCCGCTGTTTTGAGTTGAACAACGTAAATCACGATCGTGTATAGTAAACTTCACACCGTTGACTACGCAAGAGTTGACTGAGACTGCAGTACATGATGGTCCACAAGCCAAAGCGAATAACTCGGCGGTACAACTTAGGTCCTTTTGTACTTTTAATTCACGAATCTATGAAAAAGTTAAGAATAGATAGATATGAGTAATAGTCGTTATTTATACAGGGTAATACATACAATAAGTCTACCTTCATCTCAAACCAGCGAGGAAACCCTTCTTCGAAGTCTCTGCCAGGAAATGCCCTGTAAATGTTCATGATATTAGAATAAGTCGTCGAATAACAACTTACGTGAAACAAATTTTGAAATAAAACGCGTACCTCTTGTACGCGTTCATGTACGGGTCGATTTCATGACTGTTGTGTAGTACGTACCATACTACTTGCTTCATTGTGTCTGCTTTAAACCGAACTAATGATTGTTTACCATTCTTTTTGCAGACTGATCGAAACACCTCAAATCGACTTATTGGCCTTGGACCGTCCTCATTCCGGTCAGGACGATTAAATCTCGTCTCAACACCCCGAAAATAATGCGAACAGAAAGTTAATGCTTCATCAGCAATATAACCCTCCGCTATTGAACCTTCAGGCTTGGCTTTATTACTGACATAATTTTTGAGCTTTTTCATGTATCTTTCAAATGGATACATCCACCTCATGTAAACAGGACCGCCTTCAATAGCCTCTTCCGGTAGATGAATAACCAAGTGAATCATAATGTCAAAAAAAGCTGGAGGATATATTTGCTCGAAACTGCACAAAATGTTGATCAGTTGTGTCCTATCTTTTAACATGTCATCCACCATCAAAGTTTGAGCACATATTTGTTTGAAGAATGAACAAAGCTCAATTATTGGTGTTGCGGTGGTTTGGTCCTTCAAGTAATTTTGAAGTCCAGCAGGAAGCAACCGTTGCATCATTATGTGACAGTCATGAGCCTTCAAGCCTGTTATATTGCTATCGTTGTCGGTCACTTTATGCTTGAAGTTAGATCCAAACCCATCAGGTAGTTTAACACCTTTGATGAATTAAGAAAAAAAAATCAAGATATTAGAATAAGTTGTCGAAATGAATACACGAATTAATTCGAACAAAGAAATTTTCAAATAAAATGCGTACCTTTAATGAATTGACAAAAAAGTTTTCTTTCTTCGGTTGTGAAAGAGTACGTAGGATGAGGCTTAGAGCACTTCCCGTTTCCTTTGTTGACGAGCCACAAGTCAGTACAAATATTCAAATTTTGTAAGTCTTGTCTTGCCTTGTTGGTGTCTTTTGATTTGTCATTCATTAACAAAGTACCCAACACACTCTCACACACATTTTTTTCGATATGCATGACATCTAAATTGTGTTTTAGTGTAAGAAAAGACCAATACTCTAGCTCGTAGAAAACAAATTTTTTTGTCCAATTCAATTCGCGATCTTAATCACGTTTTTTTTGCACCCCCATATCTTGGATGTTTCCCCGGGACACGTTTAGGCAATCTTCTTAGTTGATCCAAGATGTCATCACTGGTAAATTTTCTAGGAGGGTCTGTATTATCTACCTCTGTATAGAATGCCCTTCTGTTCTTCCGCCATTTATTGGTCATGCTTAAGAATCTTCTGTGACCAACATAAGCGGTTTTGTTTAACACGCGCATAGCTGGAGTGTCTACATTACATGTCGGACATGCCATGTAACCTTGCCCACTCCACCCAGATAAACTACTTCGAGCGGGAAAGTCATTGATAGTCCATAAAAGCGCTGCTTTCATACAGAATTCGGTGCCTGTAACAGCATCCTTAGTCATGACTCCATCTTTCCATAAAGTGTTTAGGTCATCAATCAAAGGCCTCAGGTAAATATCAATATCCCTTCCTGGTGATTTGGGGCCTGGAATTAACAATGTCAACATAAGAGAAGTCTCTCTCATACATATCCAGGGAGGCGTATTGTATGTGGTTAATATGACCGGCCACATGTTGTATGACTGACTAAGGTTGCCGTACGGATTGAAACTATCAGCAGCCAACCCTAACCGGACGTATCTTTTTTCTTTATCAAATTCCTTCGAATACTTGAGGTCAAATTTCTTCCATGCTTGACCATCAACCGGGTGTTGCATCTTACCGTTCTCCATAGACTGCCCAGACGCATGCCAAGTCATATGTTTTGCAGTGTGTTTAGACTTGTACAAACCAAGTCTGAACTATTTTTGAGCTTTTATGAAGCTGTTTTGGAGGCTGCAAAAAGGATGCTAAGGCTATTGAATGCTGAACTATAAACTTTCGCCGGGGACATGTCCCCGCTACAGACATAAACAAAAAAAAATACCTCGGTTGTGGGGTCTCTAGAGCACGTGCGTTGTGGTCTCGGCTTCACTTCTCGGCTTTGGGTATCGGCTTCAGTTGTCAGCAGCAGCTATATATACCAAAAAAACAAAATTAACAAAAAAATTAATAAAAAATCAAAACAATTAACACAAAACTTATAAATTTATAAACAATTGACAAATAAACAATTAAAAATAAATTACAAAAATTAAAAATTATAAACAATTAAAAAAAATAACAGTTTGAGAGGAGAGAAGGAGATGGTATCAGTTGCTCGTAAGAAATGAGAAGAGAAGAGAAAGAATCAAACTTTGAGAGGGATTGAGGAGAGACTGAGATGGTGCACAGTGGTGCGCGTGTAGTGGTGGTGGTGGAGCAGTGGTAATGGAGCAGTGGTGGTGGCGAGGTGGAGCAGTGGTGGTGAGGTGGAGCAGTGGTGGCGAGGTGGAGCAGTGGTGGCGAGAGGAGGAACACGAAGACTTTGTTTTCGTTTTTTTCCCCAAGAATGAACAGATCTGTCAATTATTGGGGTTAATAATCCCTTTCTACTTTTGCCGGGGACAAGTCCCCGGAGAAGGGATTATTTGTCTTTTAGTAAAAGTTTTGGCGAGGACAAGTCCCCGGGGAAAGTAATGGTGGGGTAAAGTAAAAGTGAGCGAGGGAAAATGAAAACTTTCTCCAAAACTTTTCCAGGGGACATGTCCCCGGGAAAAGGTTTAATTATAAAATCAAAATAATCATTTTAAATAATTAGAAATAATAATAAATTATAAAAATATATAATTAAATTTAATCTAAAAATTATAAAATCAGCTTAAGCTTCCTCATTACACTACTATCTGTGTGTGGTGTTTATCAACCTGAGTAAGTTAACAAGTGAGAGAGCGTGTATGTAACCGTGTTTATTGGACCATAGCTAAAGGAGTATAAGATCAAAATTATCATTTTAAATAATTAGAATTAATAATAAATTATATAATTAAATTTAATCTAAAAATTATAAAATCAGCTTAAGCTTCCTCATTACACTACTATCTGTGTGTGGTGTTTATCAACCTGAGTAAGTTAACAAGTGAGAGAGCGTGTATGTAACCGTGTTTATTGGACCATAACTAAAGGAGTATAAGATCAAAATTATCATTTTAAATAATTAGAATTAATAATAAATTATAAAATTATATAATTAAATTTAATCTAAAAATTATAAAATCAGCTTAAGCTTCCTCATTACACTACTATCTGTGTGTGGTGTTTATTAACCTGAGTAAGTTAACAAGTGAGAGAGCATGTATGTAACCAAGTATAGGTGCATTGGTATATGTATCATGTTAAACATCCAAGTATGGGTGTACGTATCATGTTAAGCGACCAAGTATAGGTGCATTGGTATACGTATCATGTTAAACGAGCAAGTATAGGTGCATTGGTATACGTATCATGTTAAACGAGCAAGTATAGGTGCATTGGTATACGTATCATGTTAAACGAGCAAGTATAGGTGCATTGGTATATGTATCATGTTAAACAACCAAGTATAGGTGCATTGGTGTACGTATCATGTTAAGCGACCAAGTATAGGTGCATTGGTGTACGTATCATGTTAAGCGACCAAGTATAGGTGCATTGGTATACGTATCATGTTAAACGAGCAAGTATAGGTGCATTGGTATACGTAGCATGTTAACCGAGCAAGTATAGGTGAATTGGTATACGTATCATGTTAAACAACCAAGTATAGGTGCATTGGTGTACGTATCATGTTAAGCGACCAAGTATAGGTGCATTGGTATACGTATCATGTTAAGCAACCAAGTATAGGTGCATTGTTATACGTATCATGTTAAACGAGCAAGTATAGGTGCATTGGTATACGTATCATGTTAAACGAGCAAGTATAGGTGCATTGGTATACATATCATGTTAAACAACCAAGTATAGGTGCATTGGTATACGTATCATGTTAAACAACCAAGCATAGGTGCATTGGTATACGTATCATGTTAAACAACCAAGTATAGGTGCATTGGTGTACGTATCATGTTAAGCGACCAAGTATAGGTGCATTGGTGTACGTATCATGTTAAAGGACCAAGTATAGGTGCATTGGTATACGTATCATGTTAAACAAGCAAGTATAGGTGCATTGGTATACGTATCATGTTAAACAACCAAGTATAGGTGCGTTGGTATACGTATCATGTTAAACGAGCAAGTATAGGTGCATTGGTATACGTATCATGTTAAACAACCAAGTATAGGTGCATTGGTGTACGTATCATGTTAAGCGACCAAGTATAGGTGCATTGGTATACGTATCATGTTAAACGAGCAAGTATATGTGCATTGGTATACGTATCATGTTAAACAACCAAGTATAGGTGCATTGGTGTACGTATCATGTTAAGCGACCAAGTATAGGTGCATTGGTGTACGTATCATGTTAAGCGACCAAGTATAGGTGCATTGGTATACGTATCATGTTAAACGAGCAAGTATAGGTGCATTGGTATACGTATCATGTTAAACAACCAAGCATAGGTGCATTGGTATACGTATCATGTTAAACGAGCAAGTATATTATTATTATTATTATTATTATTATTATTATTATTATTATTATTATTATTATTATTATTATTATTATTATTATTATTATTATTATTATTATTATTATTATTATTATTATTATTATTATTATTATTATTATTATTATTATTATTATTATTATTATTATTATTATTACATAGGTCCAAATTGTTGCAGTTGTCTCAACTTCCCACCAAAAAAACGTGGCTAAGAATTCCCACAAAAAACATGGCGCCAAGAATTCCCACAAAAAACATGGCGCCAAAAATTTCCAACCAAAAGCTACCATATCTGCTCTATATATCAAATAAAGATTACTTGAGATCTTATCTTCACACAAATTTCAAAACCTGAGATGGAGCCATTTAATCCTTTTATGTGTTCTTGTGGAGCAGAAAATATAAAATTAAGAACATCACATAGAGAATATTGATCTGGACAACAATATTATTCATGTCCTCTGTCAAAGGTGAACAATCATACATTTCCTATTTATGTAAATATACAAATAATTGGGTTGTAATCTCTTATAATTTTCTTATTATGTAACAGCCCAGAAAAGATAATGGGTGCGGATATTTTATGTGGGAGGATGCATTTGACGAGTACTTAAGAACAATCTCTGCAACAACAGAGTGCTCCAGCTGCCATGAAAAAGATCTTAGGATAAGCTTGCTGGAATCACAAAAACAGGTGCTAGAGACAAGAGTACGGATGCTGGAGGCAAAACTTGAAATGGCAAGGATTCCTGACGACCACGCATGTCAGTCGGATGCATTACTTCGTGAGCTGTTAGGTGACATGGAAAATCTTCGTATGTAGTAGTAGTAGTAGTAGTAGTAGTAATAGTTGTTGTTGTTGTTGTTGTTGTTGTTGTTGTTGTTGCTGATCAAAGTAGTAGTTTTTCTTGTAGTTGTTGTTGTTCTTGTAGTATGTATCTGTCAAGTATTTATAAATCAAAGCACATGCTGGATTTGTAAAGCTAACCATGTTCTTAGTTAACCAGATTATGGTGTCCAAACACCCCTTTTCCACATACTTATTACACCAAGAAAACACACACTTGACACTGATGCTTCATATTCTTCATTAAAAAACAGTTCATTTCATATGAGCATCACAAAAAAAAACTTCAAAAAATTCAAACTCTTAAACAACATTGTTTGATCATAATGGCTTTTTTTAACTTGCCTGTTGGAAAAAGAACTAGACATCAATGGCAACTCTATGCTCAAGGTAGTAACTTCTTTAAATATTTGATCAACTTTTTATTATATGTTTAGATATGTTACAATATAATAGTGTTTGTAGTTGCTGTTGTTGATGTTGTTGTTGTTCTTGTAGTATGTATCTGTCAAGTATTTTTATAAATCAAAGCACATGCTGGATTTGTAAAGCTGACCATGTTCTTAGTTAACCAGATTATGGTGTCCAAACACCCCTTTTCCAATATTAACAAACACGAATTAAGAATCATATTAATTCATCATAAATTTAAGAGTTAATTACATAATTGGTCCTTGTGGTTTGTCGGATCTTGCAGAAAATGTCCCTGTGTTTTTTTTTGACGGGTCATGTCCTCGTGGTATGCAAAAGTTACGGGTTTGGTCCTTTGACGAGTCATGCTGTTAGTTGACCGTTAACTTGGCAAACCACAAGGACGATTTATGTAACTAAAAAAAAAAAAAAAAAAAAAAAAAAAAAAAAAAAAACTTTAAAAAAAGAACATTTAAAAAAAATATTTATTATACTTAAATTTGAGCTTATTTATAATGTGAAGGCTAAAAAAATTTATTAAAACTTAAAAAAAATTATTAAACAGTTTTTATACGTTTAAAAAAATTTATACGCATTAAAAAAAGTTTTTTTTTATACGCTTAAAATTTTTAGTTAATACTTAAAAACATATTTAACAAAAAAACGTATAAAAACTTACAAAACAGTCGAAAAAGTATAAAAATAGATGAAAATATACAAAAATCGTACAAAATACGCATTAAAAATTTAAGCCCTCACGTTGTGAGGGCCTAATTTTTTTATGTTTCATTTTTTAAAAAGTTTATTATACTTAAATTTTTAAGCAAAAAATTTTAGTATAATAAACTTTTTTTTAAAGTTTAATATAAAAAAAAATTAGGCCCTCATGTTGTACATAAGCCCAAAATTTAAGTATAATAATTTAAAAAAAAAAAAAAAAAAAAAAAAAAAAGTTCTCTTAGGCCCTCACATTATACATAAGCACCAATTTAAGTGTAATAATTTTTTTTTTTAAATTTTCTTTTTTTAAAGGGTTTTTTTTTTTTTTTTTTTTTTTTTTTTTTTTTTTTTTTAGTTACATAAATCGTCCTTGTGGTTTGCCAAGTTAACGGTCAACTAACAGCATGACCCGTCAAAGGACCAAACCCGTAACTTTTGCATACCACGAGGACATGACCCGTCAAAACAAAACACAGGGACATTTTCTGCAAGATCCGACAAACCACAAGGACCAATTATGTAATTAACTCTAAATTTAATATTTTTGTTTTTCCCATAGCTATATATCTAATATGTTTCGTCAAGTCTCATCAATAAATCCCAAGCGTTGGATAACCTGGAGATACAACCCAGCTGCTCAAAATTCAAGTTTTCGTTTATTTTGACCAAATATTTTGTAACGGCAGACGATGGAACTAAAGATATGCTGTTTTAATTTTAAAATAGTTTAGGGTTTTACGTAGTGAAAAGACAATCCAAGCATCGGGGTTTTAGTTATGTATTAATAGTTGCAATAAAATGTATTTTTTATAACTACAGGTTTTGCCGGGGACATGTCCTCGGAGAAAGATTTGGCGGAAATTTTCCCGCGAACAATTAGCATGCTTTTGACTTGGTCAAAATATTGGTAAAATTGGAATACACTTTCTGCGGGGACGTGTCCCCGGAGAAAGTTCACGTTGAATTTTGACTATCCGGTCAAAATTTGATAAAACTCCAACACACTTTCACCGGGGACATGTCCCCGCAGAAACTTGATGTTGAATTTTCCCAAACAGGTCAGCGCATTCATGTGCCACGTCAGATGTAATTTTGTCGTTTAGTGACTTTCGCCAGGAACTTTGTGTCCCCGGCGAAAGTCTCCTCGCCCGTCCATCCGATTGTTGTAGTGACATCAACAACATTATTAGCTCCAAGACCGTATTTCCTCATCAGATTCCCATATCCACCACCACCCAAGTACCCACCAATACCGACTGAGGGACAAACACCAGCTGGAAAATACAACGTATCAGTCTTTTGAGTAATAGTATAATATACTTCCCCAAGCGTAGCGCCAGCCAGGACCCATGCAGTGCTATTCGCAACATCCACGTCTATAGACCTCATATTAGTGAAATCAATCATGACGAAGGGCACGTCAGCCGTGGATGATAGATCCTCAAAGTCATGGCCTTCGGACCTGATCCTGATCTCGTATTCATGTTTCTTGGTGCAAAAAAGAGCAGTTCGAACCTGGTATTCGTCGACAGGAGTGACAATGACTGATGGTTTGGGAGTGTCGGGCTGATTGAATCTAGCGTTGTTGACGGCTACTTGCCAGACGGGTAAGAAAGAAGAATTGGCTGAAGTGAAAATGAGTTGAGAGATGGAGGTAATGTTGTTCGAATATGACTGAAGACATGTTATGAAATCTTCCGAACCTGGTGTAACATCATCAAGGTTTGAGACCAAAGATCGGCATGAACCCGAAAAGCAAAGAGCTAAAGTAAGAGGTGAACATAATAAGTTATAAGTTGAGACATCATCATGTTTTGGTGTGTTTTGATGGAATTATGAAAAATGAAGTGTTTATAACTTTATATATATAGACTATAGAGTGAAGGGTGGCCTGCCAAGTGCAAATGGAGTTAAAATAATTATGAAGGAACATTCGTGGTGAGTTTTATTTCAATGATAAGAATTGACTTAAAATTTATGGATAGGATAGTCATGTTAGATGTACTACATATTAATAATGTTTTAACTGGATGTTCATAATATTATATATTCCCAACTTGTTGCATGGGTTTAAACAACAACAATTTCCCTGCCCTTTTAACGTTATAATATAAGCAAATATATGTAAAGATGAAAGGGTCAAAGACCTGGACCAATACATAAACACCAAAATTTGCAAATGAATCAAAGATGTCAAAAACTAAAACATGTATTAACATATATGCAAGTGGGTCAAACTTATACTACCTAAAAAACATAATTGTATACATATATACATTTCATATACAAATGGGTCAAAACCATAAACTACATGTACATATTCATATACTTATACATAAAGCTATACAAGTGGGTCAAATAATCTAACATAAACATATTCACAAATCAAACCTATACAATGTGTCAAATGGCTTCAAAACATAACATTTTATATATAGATGGGGTAAAAGAATTGATTTATACAAATATAAACGTAACAAAAGAGTAAAAACGGATCAAGACATAATATCTAGATCTACTAAAATTGGTCATTAGATACTAGCAAAGGTGGCTCAAGAGGTGTGTAGACGTTGTAATCACACCGGACCACTATTTAAAACGGGTCATATTTTTATTAGTTATGTAAACAGATATTGGATATTAAAATAGAGTCATTTAATTTATGTTTACATGCAACTTTCTTTTTAATTACAAGCGAAATATAACGGGGCCTCATTTTTGTTATCACACATGGTCGCCGAAAATAGAGGACGACGACCCTGAATTCTAGACGTCTACTAGCACTATTTGGTGTTAATGAAGAGGATTAGATAACCGCAACG
>BPTQ01000003.1:211334344-211440787 GCA_019973895.1 Chrysanthemum seticuspe | reverse complement strand
ACTTGTAGATATTTGTAATAATTTGTAGAAGAAAGTAAGAAAAATGTAAGTAAAATGTACAATTAAAGGAAATTGGAAAGTTTTGGTAAAAGTAAGTTTTTAATAGCTCAAAATAGATTGTAATGAGGTGATAAAAATTGTAAAAATACTTTCCTTGTGAAAATTGAGTGCTAAAATAATTATCGTAAGATTTTTAAGAAAAACGACGTAATAATTAAACTTTAACGATAAAAATACCAAATGAATGTGAAACACTAGGAAAACTAAAAATATAGTTTTTATGAACTAATTGTGAGTTTAAAAATACCTCGGGATCATTTTTGAAGGTAACGGGTTAAATAATCAAAATAAAAACTCACGCGATAAAAATTATTAAACAAAAATTACGCGTTGAAGGGTGAAATGAATTGTCATGAATGAATCAATGAGATGCACATGATGTCAATGAAATGTAGACTAATCGTAGTCCATATGAAATGTACGTGATGTCATGATCATGAATTCGCCGTTAAACCTCCAAGGTTACGCGAATTTGAAACAAGTAAACCAAGTTTACTAAAAATGTTGAAATAATGAGACATGAACGGTGTCGAGAAATGACCTGAAAGTACGGGTTGTCACATCAACCCGTATCGTCTCGATATTCAACCCGTATCGTCTCGATAGTCGACCCCGACCCATCAAGTAACGGAATCTCAACAGTAAGGTTGTCCCTAAGAAGCACATCCGACTTCACATCAACCATGCATCTAGCAAAACTACTACGGCCCCACGAGTCCTTGCACATTTGGCTAGTGAAGGCATCTAACCTTTTAGGCGTGCCTATCAATGTGGCAAGGAGACTAAGGCCATCATCAGAAAACATAGCAAGAGGAACGTCATGGAATTTAACCCACACCGGGATATTGGTCAAATCCTCTTTAAGTAAATTGGTGTTCACTGTCCATGGTTTAAGAATAATAGGTACATTATTAATCAACCAAGGACCGTTTTCAATAACGTCATCAACACCTTTTTTCGAATTAAACTTAAAAAAGAAGAACCCCTTTGCATTCATCATTACCTTTTGTATACCAAACTTAGCCCACACATTGCGTACAAAGTAATCAACAACAGGAAAAGCAAGGCGTTTACCAAGGAAATACCCATACAAAGTATTCTCAAACCTAGTGTTTACCTCTTCAACCACTTTCATCGGGACAGAAAGATCCACACCATTAGCTTTCTTACTACATTCCAACCTACGAAAGTTAGACATGTGTTTCATTGGTTCAGTAGAAGTAGCACCAGCATACGATGTAGAAGGTTGTTTCAAAGCATCAGCATTATTTGGACTACTAGTAGCATTATTAGGACTACTAGTATCTTTACTAGTATCATGAGGAGGTGTCGAATAATAACCAATAGCAGTAAGCATCTCCTGTAGCTCCTTTTGTGACTGCGGCACCTTAAGATGCTCAAATGTATTAGCCCCAGTAGAAGTAGTAGCATCCAGTGTCTTAGCTGGTTTTAATGGTTGCCCATCATCACCCACAAGAACAAGTTTTCCTTCAAGAATTTGTTTTTCAATAGCACGAATTTTCAATAGAGTATCATTACCCTCAGGCGTATCATGAGTAGATGCATTAAGACTAGGGCTCGAACCAAGTGAAATCGGCTCCACTTGTCCATCATTACGCGGACTACTCCCCTCTTGTCCATCAACATTAACATTCATGTTACTCACGTTGCCTTCATTGTTAATGCCTGGACTTGACATAGTAACAGTCGTCTCTCCCAAATTAGACATCAAAAAACTTAAAAACCCAACACCAGAATAACACAAAGCTGACGTCCTGCTTCAAGAAGCCGAGTAAAACCCTAGTAAAAACTAGGGTTTATAAAACATTAAACCACGTATACTAACCCATAGTAAAATAAAAACGATCAGTTAAAATTGATGTATTGATTGCAGTGATAGGATAAAAACCCTAAGGTGCGATCACACCAAACCCAAAATCTGCGATTAAGTAAAGAACCAAATCGATTAATCCAGAAGACGAAACCCTAGAAAATCAACAACAGCGCACAACCAAGATCAGAAGATGATCAGGCTATGGACGGAATAGATGAATTAGTAGAGAATCGGTTAGGGAAAAAACGATAAGGGTTTATGGATAAGTCGCCAAAATCGCCAGAGCAATGGGAGGGGAGAGTTTTTTTATGTTTGGATTGCTTATTTTCTTTGCTTATGCTTTAAATTAAGTTAGGGCAAAATGTACGTATATGTAACAAACTTGCTATTTTTTGCTTTGTTGTGGACTTGTGTTTTCATTTTTATTTTTTTCTAATTGTATATATCATATTTTTAAACACCGTTTATGATATGTATTTTATGACAATTTTATCATTCTCATTTATCAACACTCTTATTAGCAGGTAGAGGCGAAATGGTCATAAAATAATACACACAATAGATGAAATTGAAAAGTATAATGTATACAAGATGAAAAAATAAAGATGGCTAAACAACAAAGTAAAAAGTGGCAAGTTAATTACATTTTTGTACGCTTTGCCCGGCTTTTGCCCAAAAAGTTAATCATAAGTTACTTAAATTCATTAAAGGGCAAATGACATGAAAATGTAATTAACTTGCAAACTTTTTTACTTTGATGTTTAGCTAGCTATCTTTTCTTTTCCCTATTTTATACATTATGCTTTTGAATTCCGTATATTATATGTATTTCGTGCCATTTCACCCTTGCATTTATCCACATTCTTATTAACATGGAGGGGGTAAAATAGTCACAAGATACATACAATAAACATAATTTAAAAGTACGATGTATACAATAGGAGAAAAAGATGACTACACAACACACAAAGTATCAAGTTAGTCACGTTATTTTGCTTTTGCCCTTTCACTAAGTTATGTACTTATGTTTGGTTTTTCTTATTTTGAGTCAATTAGAATAATACTTCAAACTTTAAGAAACTTGTTGAAAGATTATAGTTACAATAAAATCCATCTATAAGGTTTTAAGTGATGTTCTCGGATCAACTGTGTTTGGTCTATGCTTAATGTGCTATACCAGATTCCTTACCCATCACATTTTTGAGCACCCATTAGTGTTTCTTACATTTTTGTTTTAGCTTTTGAAGTTTTTTTTTGTAAAAGATTTTTCCGGTAAATATATTACTCAAAAAAATACATGGGATGAGGGTATAAAACCAAGAACAACCGAAAATGTATAAAACCAAGGCCCAAAACTTTGTAATCAATGTGTTAACAAAGAAAGTACAACCCGAATCTTCACTAGAAAGCTTGAACAACAAAAAATGATGGTGGTTTGTGTGGGTTTGTGAGGCGTTGAACAAGAAAGAAAAGAGAGAGGGATGAGGGTTTTGACTATGTGTTTTGTAGTGTGTGAAGAGTTATGCGAAAAATGATTTTGGTTGATTCCTTATAAGCATAGATGAGCACATGGTTTCATGAGTGGTGGGGTTCAAACCAAGTCCAAGACAAAACCTAGTGAGATAGATATGCTTACATGTTGTTGATGGTACATAAGTTGGTTACAACAAATCAAGGATCCCATGTGGTGGAGTAGGGTGTGTTTCAGCCGGTTATGGACAAAAGGGGGAGGGTTAAATTTAAAAATTCGGTGTATTGGGTGTGTGTAGTCATGTTAAATGCAAAGGTGACGGGTCATTAGGCGTTTTCAAGCACAAGTGACTTAAAAATAAAAATGTATGCATTTTTATGCAAAAATCATAAATTTAATCATATGACCTCTAAAATACCCCCTTTATAAATGTTATAATGTATTAAATAGGCTCGTAAATGTTCAAAAATGAAATAATTCGAGTTATTGGGTATTTGATAGTCTTGAAAATTAACCGTTTGTCACACATTTCCTCCTCATTTATCGTATCAACTAATAACGTGGCAACAACATATAAACATATAAAAATAAATTGATAATTGATGTGTTATTTCATCCTGCTTTTAATATTTATAAAACTTAGACAACTTAGGATAAGCACATACTAACGGGCAGAGAACCCGATCAGATGAAGTAAAGCCTTAGGTAAATCTGAGTATCGTCCCAAGAGAGCTGTGACCTTGAAAGAACTAAGATGATTAGAAATGATATTGATAAGATGTAGGTATGATATGATTTATTCCAACCACACAAATACAAGAATTTAGGATAAAGAGATAGATAAGCGAAGCTTAATAAAGAATGCAAATACGAATAGGTTCTCTATATGAAGGTTCAATATAGTGGTTAATTATCGCCAGACTCCTTTGGTCAATTCGTCATGGCCTATGGTTCTTAGATCCCTCACCAAGATGAACAGGTCACCTGAATCATTCGGCAACCTAGTAGCAGTCATTAAGGGCCAAATCTACTAGATCTAGTCTATGGAAACCCGGCCGTTAGGAACTTAGATTTCCTCTAACCTCTTAAATACCTCCACTTGATAGGTGATCATTTGGTCACTTCGCACACGAAGAGTGGTTGTACTAAGGCCAATTCCTTCCATACTTCGCAACCTATTAGACTGAGGTCAGTTGGTCAATTCTCCCTGCCCTCTAGATACTAACAAGCTTATAATATTACCAAGACTAGCGATCAATGATAAGACTAGTAAATGTCTATAAAAAAATAAAGAGAACGTCAATAACATAAATGCAAACTCAAATTAATAACATGAATTCATAGTATAAACCCTAGAAAATTATAAAAGGAATTCAAACTCGAATACAATGGACATCATAGCTGAGAACTTCGTTATTCATACTCCTAAACCCTGATTCTTCTTCTATGTTTGATCTCCCCAAACCCTAGAAGGTTTGGGAAAGGAGAGATGCCTATAACTGATGAAGACTTCGTCTATTTATAGGCTCGGATACCAGTTACGGCGTAACATTTATTAATTAGTTACGCCGTAACTCTTCTAAATCTTGTACTTATCCATGGCTACGGCGTAACCTTAGCTAAGAGTTACGCCGTAGTCTTTGTAAATCAAATGCTTATCTTCTGTTACGGCGTAACCTGAGCTAAGGGTTACGCCGTATCCACTGTAAAGTTGCCTGCTTCATGTTCAGTAGTCTTGTTACGGCGTAATTATACTTTATTGTTACGCCGTATTCTTCATGATCATTATTACAGCGTTACTCCATCAGTTGTAGTTGAGAGAGAAATCATCCTTTGGGCTTGAAATATCCATTTACCGCTTCCTTGCATGAAATAGACTCTGAAATGAAATAATAAGGAATAAGGATGTTTTCACTAGCATTTTACTCATAATGCAATGATAAAGGGGGAAATAACGCTTAGAATATCTGGACAATTTGATGTTATCAAATATCCCCCACTTGAACTCTACTTGCCCTCAAGTAGGCTTATTCATATTGTAAAATACACATCCCCGGAGTAAAGCAAGGAATGTGCAATTAAGATTTCCATACTAGAATATTAATATGAGCCGAACACCTCACGAAATGGGAACGAAAACACTCTCACGCTCATCCTAATCTAAGTGTTAATTTCGTGGTGATCACTCAATTGCACGGGCATAGCAAGTATTCTATCATAAGCTTGGCAATTACACACATCTCCACCACTAGAGCTAAGGTTAAGACAGTTTTAGAAAGCAATGTTTGGTTGATAGTGATTCAAAGGCTATGGGGTAGTGTCATTACTAACGTGTCACGGCGAAGTTGAAAAATCAATGATACATGACCAAATCCATGGCCAAGACATCAAGGATTGCTCGCTGCATCACCTAGACACGCTTCACGACAAAAAGGGTTAGGTAAGGCATAGGATATTTTAATGGGTGAAAAAAAAGAAAACAAATAGTCTTAGCTTAAAACCTAGTCACCATCGCCCCACCGTTCATTCAAGGTTCATCTTTATGGTACGGAAATAGGATCATAATACGTCACGGGAATACACCAGTTGAATTTTTTTCCTTTTTGAACCGATGGAGTCTTGACTATCATCCAGTCTTCGAATGTGATAGAGGTGTTATTCTCAATGCTAATTTCTTTTAATCACATAGTGCTACAATATTTTGCACTTTTATCAACCAGGGCTAATATGCACTTTTATTGTACTGCTTCTTTTTTTCATTTTTTTTCATACATAATTATCCCCCCACTTGAGATGAGCATAAGGAGAATATTGGGGGATCTTCAATGATCTTCAATAGGATGTCTTTTTGGCATGTTTTCCGCACCTCTCGCACAAACATTGAACTAGGGCGAACAATTACTTCAAGATCAAAAAATAAGACTACATGGTAGGCTAAGGTGTAATGGTGTAACGAAAATAAAGGTTAAATAATGAAAGGATAGGCTCAAATAGGTGTAACTAGGGGTATCTTGCACTAAAGGAGAGTGGAATAAAAAAGGGTAAACACGGAGGTCGAAAAGTCAATGCGACTAATCGATAAACACACACAAGTAAACACATATGGGCTATTTGGGTTTAATCCTAAAACATTTGCCTTTTTCAAATTGCCTTTTCCAAATGCACCAAGCTAACTTGATACACAACTCGTCTATGGTCTCGAAGTGATGTAAAAGCCAAGTTCTAAAATCTACAATACTATCAGCACACTCCATATTTGGTAGATTTGGGTAAAATAGGGGAAACGGAAAGGCTAAATCTCACCAATGACAATAAGGGTTATAGTGTGCTCGGATATATGTAATTCTAGATTGGTTAAAAATATGACGATTTTTTTTCAAAAGAGCTTAAACTTTTTAAAACCAACTATAAAATTAGGGCAAGTAGGCTGAGTAATCATACACTTCATTTCTATTCCTATCCCTCCACTTAAAGTGTACAAAGTCCCATTTGTACGAAATAAAAAGGAAAAAGAAAATAGAAATGAAAAATAACCGAGAAAGAAATAAACTCCCCTCTCAAATGCTTGCCCAAGATGTCTCACTAAAGGTTGAAGGTGGGTCAGGAGGTTGCTAATGCGTATCTTATCCGGTGACTACGCCTTAACTATAATGCCATCAAAATTTTCATGCTGCCCACTGGTTACGGCGTAACTAACCCAAATGGTTACGCCGTAATTGCATCACAGAATCAAAACCTGCACAGAAATACTAAGAAACTTTTGTACCTATCGGCACAATAGATTATCCGAACACAAATATCCTAGTTTAAGTAGTTATTACAGACATAAGTTTTGAAATTGTTCAACAAACAGGGGAATTAATCATCCCAGTGGTGATCATGTTCCGTGGAGTGGAACGGAGTCTGGTCAAATGGGGTGCTTGTGGTGCTACCAGGAGTGGGCTCAGTCTGCATAAATGCCACTCCTTGTTGGATGCCGATATCGGGGATGTTGGGCTGGTACACATAGGCTGGTCCATGCCATCGTGGATGGCTCAGGTGCATCCCCTGAAGCATTTGGCTCGTACGGTCCGCACTCCAGCTGAAAAAATCTTGTTGCAGTTGCTGCACCTGATCCAGTGTACTTGCAAAACCCTCAAACTGGTTACTCATTCCATATAAACCCACTCCAAGGCTATCAATCTCCTCATTGAAGTGGGTTGCCATTCCTTCGAGCCTCTCATCGATAAGCTACAACCTTTCCTCTACATTCACGTGTGCCCTACGTCGACCCCTAGGCAAACGCTCCTCAGCCTCCTCTTGGACACCACTCACTCCAGCAC
Source organism: Chrysanthemum seticuspe (assembly GCA_019973895.1). NCBI lineage: Eukaryota > Viridiplantae > Streptophyta > Magnoliopsida > Asterales > Asteraceae > Chrysanthemum > Chrysanthemum seticuspe. The sequence goes on along the minus strand of BPTQ01000003.1, from coordinate 211,433,100 downwards.
CACTAGCTTCCCCGACTTCGCTCCTCGGGGATATCCCTGTTAACTCAACCACACCATACACGTACATCTTGTGTACAAATCCCAAACTCCACTAGCTTATTCAGCCCAAGCAAACTAGTTTCCCTCCCACGGGTTACCCAAGCCAAAGCCTCCTCAGGCATCAACCCATAACTCCTAGCCAACCTACCAATAAAGTGAGCCCCTTGAATCGGAATCTTCCCTGTAAAACCCTTTGCTCCATTACCCATAAATTAACTTCACCAAATAATGGGGAACATCAATGTGATTGCCCCCGTCCATCCCATTTAAGAGGTATAGGTCATCCATGGTCATTTTTTCTTTCGCTGAATGTCTTGCGCTTATAGAACAAGTAATGAGTCGGTGCACTAGTCGGCAAATAGGGGTCCTTACCAAGGTGTAAGTAGGTGGGTGCCTCGAGTTGTACCCGGGCACAGAAGAAATGCGGTTGAAGTAGGTGGTGGGATCATAGTCTTCGGGCCTATACCTCTAACAAGTCTTGTAAAACTCCTCAAAGACTTCAGAATCCAACTAGTCCCGTGTATACAAACCCATTCTCATGATAAACTGATTCAAAGTTAACTGCCTTCTCAGTCCCCCTAGCTGAAAATACAATGAAGCCTGATCATCATTGTCAATTTCACTCTTGAACTCAACTGACGCTAGAAACTCTCGAACGTATTCTGGAATAATTAGCTTGGTAATCCGAAAGAGCCTCAACCAGGCATTGCAAGTAAATGAACCTTGTGAGCACGTAAACTTGATTTTGCAGAATTTTATGAGCTTCCTCCCAGCAGACCCATTGTCAATCCCATCAAACGGATCGAAGTCCAGAGCTTTGGGCTGATTAATATCCTTTCTTGTCAGCATCAAGTAATCATCCCGGCATAGTTGCCTAATTCCTTCATCTTCGAATGGCAAAAACCTAACCCACTCAGCGGGGTTGGGAATGGGGTTTTCGTCTGAAAAGAAAACATATAAAAGTTAGGAATCGAGCCTACTGATGACTAGTTACGGCGTAACCAACATTATAGGTTACGCCGTAATTATACTACACATATGGTTACGGCGTAACATAACCCACAGGTTATGTCGTAACCTTCCCCGGAAACTCAACACAACATATGGTTACGATTAGCAATAGATTACGCCGTAACCATCAATTTTAACCAATTGGTAAAAACAATCGTCAATTTTTAATCTATTAGTGCTGAGGGACCACGCCTAAACCATTAGGTTTGTGTTTGACTCAAAACCCATTGAAACTAAGTCAAAACATCCCAAACAACCCATACTGATATGACACGAATCAAAACAATATTGGGAATTCATCATAATCTTTAATTAATCAAGCCAATAGCAATAAAATAGTGAAATAAGCAAGATCCCCAAAATATTAAAATATAAACCCTAATTGAATAATCGATGGAAACGAATAAAAAAGAGTAGTGATAGATCTTACCAGCCATTGCTTAAGCGAGGGAACAAAAAAATCTCCACGAAAATTTTTGGGAAATTTTTTACCATTGCAGTGGGCGGTGAAAAGTTGTGTGTTTTGGTAAAAACCTAGTTTTTCATTTGTATAAGGGTTTTATACCGCCAGGATGTTACGGCGTAATTTGGGAAAGAGTTCCGCTATAACTAAATTTTTAATTATCAAATTTTTTATCATTATTTAATGGTTACGTCATAACTCTTAATAGATGTTAGGCCGTAACTAATAGCTTCGAAGAATAAATGTGGAAAATTGTAATACGAGAGATTGAGATACGAACCTTGGTTTAAAAGTGCTCACATCTCTTATTTAGGTAAATATGATAGAGCATACCTTAGATCTTCCAATAACTGCTCCCCGGCAGCAGCGCCAAAAAGCTGATGTGCTATTTCATCATGCTTTTAATATTTATAAAACTTAGACAACTTAGGATAAACACATACTAACGGGCAGAGAACCCGATCAGATGAAGTAAAGCCTTAGGGAAATCCGAGTATCGTCCCAAGAGAGCTGTGACCTTGAAAGAACTAAGATGATTAGAAATGATATTGATAAGATGTAGGTATGATATGATTTATTCCAACCACACAAATACAAGAATTTAGGATAAAGAGATAGACAAGCGAAGCTTAATAAAGAATGCAAATACGAATAAGTTCTCGATCTGAAGGTTCAATATAGTGGTTAATTATTTCCAGACTCCTTTGGTCAATTCGTCATGGCCTATAGTTCTTAGATTCCTCACCAAGATGAACAGGTCACCCGGGATCATTCGGCAACCTCATAGCAGTCATTAATGGCCAAATCTACTAGATCTAGTCTATGAAAACCCTGCTGTTAGGAACTTAGATTTCACCTAACCTCTTAAATACCTCCACTTGATAGGTGATCATTTGGTCAGTTCGCACACGAAGAGTGGTTGTACTATGGCCAATTCCTTCCATACTTCGCAACCTATTAGACTGAGGTCAGTTGGTCAATTCTCCCAGCCTTTTAGATACTAACAAGCTTATAATATTACCAAAACTAGCGATCTATGATAAGAATAGTAAATGTCTATAAAGAAATAAAGAGAACATCAATAACATAAATGCAAACTCAAATTAATAACATGAATTCATAGTATAAAACCCTAGAAAATTATAAAAGGAATTCAAACTCAAATACAATGGACATCATAGCCGAGAACTTCGTTATTCATAAACCTAATCCCTGATTCTTCTTCTGTGTTTGATCTCCCCAAACCCTAGATGGTTTGGGAAAGGAGAGATGCCTATAACTGATGAAAACTTCGTCTATTTATAGGCTTGGATACCAGTTACGGCGTAACATTATTAATTAGTTACGCCGTAACTCTTCTAAATCTTGTACTTATCCATGGTTACGGTGTAAACTTAGCTGAGAGTTACGTCGTAGTCTTTGTAAATCAAATGCTTATCTTATGTTACGGCGTAACCTGAGCTGAGGGTTACGCCGCATCCTTTGTAAGATGCTTATCCGTTATTACGGCGTAACCTGAGCTGAGGGTTACGCCGTATCCACTATAAAGTTGGCTGCTTCATGTTCAGTAGTCTTGTTACGGCGTAATTATACTTCATTGTTATGCCGTATTCTTCATGATCATTATTACGGCGTAACTCCATCATTTGGTTACGCCGTAGTTGAGAGAAAAGTCATCATTTGGGCTTGGAAATATCCATTTACCGCTTCCTTGCATGAAATAGATCCTGAAATGAAAAAATAAGGAGTAAGGATGTTTTCACTAGCATTTTACTCATAATGTGATGATAAAGGGGGAAATTAACGCTTAAAATATCAGGACAATTTGATGTTATCAATAATAACATATCAAATTAAATTAGCATACTCATATTAACTAATGAAATAAATATAAACCGCAAAAAAATCACTAACATATGATCCTGTTATAAATAACGAGATTCTCAAGCAACTAAAATACAATAAGAACAAAATTTAAACCAATCACCAATGTTTTGAAACCCGGGTTTATAATCGACCCGGTCGAGTCACCGGTTCGACCGGTTCGACCGCCGGGTCAACCCGGTTTTCCAATTAAAAAATATAAAAAAAAATAACCGAGTCAACCGGTTCGACCGCCGGATCAACCGGTTCCAATCCGGGTCAACCCGGTTTTTATAAAAAAAATTGAAAAAAACCAAACCCGGCCGGGTTTCGAGAACCGGGTTGACCCGGGTCACTCAAAACCCGGCGGGTCTAACCGGTTAACCCGGTTTTAGAAACCCGGGTTATTTTGACCCGTTTTTTTGCCCGGAACCGGTCCAACCGGTTAACCCGGCCGGGTCGACCCGGGTTTCAAAACATTGCCAATCACATGAATAATTATGCAAAACTAATTTAATTAGAAATCATAAATTAAGTTGATTCATGACATGTAATTTACTCAACCGCAGCATGACAGTGACAACCATGAACAACCTTCTTCCACCAATGTCATGACTCATGGCTTCATTTTTTTCTGAACAAAATAACTTGTATTACTGAAACGAAAACTTGAGCAAGACATTGACAAGCAAGTAATCATCTAGACCATCTTAAATTTCATAAACTTGTATCATTGCCTTTGTGGTGGGATTGACAATGAAACATTCAAAAATACCATATTATCTTAAATAAATTTGAAAGTAATCATTTTGTTAAATAAATTTTAAAAATACTATTGTTAACAAAATAACTAGCTAAAGACCTTTGAATAATTACAATGAGTTTTAGAGGAAACTGGGATAATTATTCCATTTCCAAAAAGACCTTTGGATCATTAGCTAAAGACCTTCATAACTTCATCTTTCTGGAAAAGTATGCAAACATACATACTTTTTGGTTATATAAATACAACATCGCTTACACAACTCCAATACTTTGGATAATTATAGCTAAAGACCTTCATAAGTCTGAGAGAGGTGTTGAGAAAACTGGGATACTTTGTGGGTGCCTAAAGAAGTTATCTGGATCAACTCTAGCCTTGATTCTGATCAGCTTCTTAAAATTGTCACTCTTCCAATACCTTTCACCCCAAACACTCGCTTCTTCATAACTATCACTTCCAACTCCCAAATCCAAATCATTGTAGTTAAAATACACTTCCCGCGGGTTACTTGATACGTACGGCTCTAGAAACGCTTCAAAGCTTTGTAGCCAATCTCTTCGTGCAAGCGATGTTGGAGTTGTGTATAAAGGTTGGTCGCTAAAGTCAACATTCTTGAAAAGTTGGAACAACACCCCAGCTCTATGAGGATACGGAATTGCTGTCTCAGAGTACTCATTCATTATTCCCCAAACGGGTTGATGATAAAACTCGCTGATCCGTCATTTTCAAATATCTTTTCCCATATCTTTGTAAGCCCGTCTATGGAGATTGGTGCTCGGATATAGTCAGATTTACCTTTGAAGTTCAGCTGGGGAATGGCTGATCGATTAGCGAGAATCTCGGTGGGGGTCGAGGTTGAAAAGCCTCCAAATAAGAGGCTCGTTTGGACCATTCTAAATTCTTCACAAATATCTCGTGTTACATTGAGCTCTGGGAAGTTTTCTTCTAGCAATGGAATCAATGTGTCGCTAGTACCTTGATAAATTCCTTCAAACGCCATTCGTATGGTTTTCTGGGTCGTATTTCCAACATTTTCGCCAAACATTTGAATCCTTATGTGCAAGTTTCGATCAATGTTTGGCATAACAGTTTGGTATTTATGGAAAATTTCCGTAGCGCCTTCTTCCAAAGTTTTATTGACTACAAAAACAGTCACTAATTCCGGAACTGGAACCAACCTCAATTTCCATGCAAGAACAATTCCAAAACTAGAAGCACCGCCACCACGAATGGCCCAAAACAATTCTTCGCCCATCGAACTCCTATCAAGAATATTACCATTAACATCCATAAACCGAACATCAACAACATTATCAGCTCCATGACAGTATTTCCTCATCAGATTCCCGTATCCACCACCACCACCTAAGTACCCACCAATACCGACTGAGGGACAAAGGCCAGCTGGAAAATACAACGTAACGGTCTTTTGAGAAATAGTATAATATACTTCCCCAAGTACAGCGCCAGCCTGGACCCACATGGTTCTATTCGCAACATCCACGTCTATAGACCTCATATTAGAGCAAGGGGTATTGGTGACTTCCCCACTTCTCTTCACTTGGGCCCCACATCACTCCAACACACTAACAAAAAAATACCCCCAAATCACAACTTACTCACTTCTCTTCACTTGGGCCCCACCCACCCTCACTTCTCTTCAATTGCAACGTTTTAATTTTGAAATGCTTTGTCTTTTTGTGTGTCGTTTGAACGACGAGAGGGCATGTGGCGAGGCCTTGTGGTGTCACGGCGAGGAACAAAATGGAGTGGCGACAAGCCACGTTGGAACCGGCGAACTTCAACTAGCCCCATACCCCTTGCTCTTAATGAAATCAATCATGACGAAGGGCACGTCAGCTGTGTATGAGAGACCCTCAAAGTCATGGCCCCCAGACCTGATTCTGATCTCATATCCATGTTTCTTGGAGCATGAAAGAGCAGTTCGAACCTGGGATTCGTCGACAGGAGTGACAATGACTGATGGTTTAGGAGTGTCTGGTTGATTGAACCTAGCATTGTTGACTCGTGCTTGCCAAATTGGTAAGAAGGATGAATTGGCGGAAGTGAAAATGAGTTGAGAGATGGAGGTAAAGTTGTTCGAGTGCCAGCGAAGACATGATATGAAATCTTCGGAACCTGGTGTAACATAAAGGTTTGAGACCAAAGAACGGCATGAACCCGAAATGCAAAGAGCTAGAAGCAAGTGGAGAACACAAGAGGTTATAAATTGAGACTTCATAATGTAAGTTTTTGTGTAGTGTTTTTTGACGGAATTATGAGAAATGAAGTGTTTAATTTATTGAGCGGAAGGGAGATTTTTTATGGTCTTTCTAGATGTACTATACCTATGCTAGCTTTGAATTATAAGAATTGACGAGTCTCATTTGAATTTGAATGCCACACGTTTCCAACATCACCTAACCTATTTTACCATTCCACGCTGAAAAATCTCTTTTGATATGATAAATAAAAGGCCATACTCATCTTTTTCAGAAATCTCATCATATCTTCTAATTCGATGAACAACGTTTACATATTTGTATCTTATAAGTTATGATGTGAAATATGCACCTGTATAGAATATAACTTCTAGAATTGTTAGAAATATTTAGAACAAAAAACTGGAAAAATGATGTCTTAGTAAAAAATAAGTGAGATATTATAGTACTCATATTTCTAATGACGACCACAATGCTCATTTAAGATGTGTTTCTTTTTTACTTAACAAGTGTGTCCAAAGTCCAAACTCTCTACAAAAACCTCTCTCAATTAAATGGCCAATCTAGTAATATTTTCAAACCATTTAATTTAGTAAACAACGCTTTAGTTGCTCTCATAACAAATATATTTTATAATGATTAAGAAAACAACAAGAATGTTATTTGAGAAGAAAAAAAAAATGATGTATATAACAAATATACATTAGAGATGTTATCTAGTTTTAGAAGAAAAATATATATAAGAACATGTGTGTAGCAAGTAAAATAGTTGAATCAACTTGAGAAAAGTTATTTTGATTGATAATAATGTGTAAAAAATAAATATTATGCATTAAATTTGCGTATCAACTACTTCATATAAGAGCTCTCAGTACGATAACGCCCAAATCGGTGTTATGTTGATGTGGACCGGCGTTAGCCGGCGTTATCATACCGTGCAACCTAAAACCGCAACATAGACTGCGGGTTTTTTGGTGTGTGTTTATGTTTTTCTAGTGTGTGTCTCAGAGAGGAAAAGGAAAGCAGATGCGTAGTTTTGATTGAAAAAAGCAAAGTGAGGCTTATAAAAACCGGGGTTGGGCCAGGTAAAACAACTCTTTTAGTGTGCTTCCTTTTTTTGCCCAGTGCTATAAAATAGATAGTATAAAATTTGACCCAGTGTTATAAAATAGATAGTATAAAATCCATCTTTTTATTTTTATTATTTGTATTTTATTTTAATTAATAAAATGTTAGTTTATTTAAATAAATGAAAAATAAAAAAATTTTGTCTCAAAAAATGGTGTTATGATAACGGGTGTTTTTTCAGTGCTAACACCCAAATGGCAGCACTTTTTTGGTGTTATTGTGTTACTATATCTAGCTCTCAACGAAACTATAATAATTTAAGGATAGAAAAATAATTAATAATTTTTTTTTACAATAATTGAGTTCTTAAGTGACTAATATACATAAAACAAGTGCGTCACAAAGTTTCTAGAACAAATATGCGGGGATTGTGTAAATGACTAAATTAAAAACTACAATATCAAAATTAAAGACTAAGCCAATGTGAGTCATCACTAGCACCAAGCTAAATATTAGTAAACTACAATATCAGATCACTCAGATTTGAATATCATGTGAGTTAGGCGGGACACAACCTTAAATATTCAAAGAATATTACCAATCACTCAGATTTATCTTAATTCAACAATACTCCATATCGTTGATTGACAATGGACAAATTTAGAATAACATAAATTATTCATGGATTTAAACATGCAAATATAAGACATAACTTATCATTAAATGAAAACAATTATACCAGATACTTTGATTCATTATAAAAATTATAATTGTTTAACATCCCTTATCCAAATACTAAATAGATCAATGTATGATGATCCTAGTTGAAGAATCATACCTCAAGATATGACGATCGTACTTGCTAACAAGGCATAGATTTTATTAAACTCAACTAGGTTTTGATCTTTTTGGAATTTTGAGAATACTTAATTCAAGAATTTAGTTAGTGAAGTCCTTGAACATATATGATTAATGTATTTACATGTGCATACAAATATCTCAATATTGACACACTACATTCCATAAGGTGTGTGACATCATCAAACACCTACTGGAACCAAAAATCTTTTACCAGCTTCTAAAGGGGCAAAGCATTATTATTATTTAATGTATAATGAAACTATGTTTTAGTCAAGAGCATCTAGTCCACATGGTCATCATGAAAGATGAAATCCTACCATGACTAGTATTGAGTGTCATCTCAATTAAAATAGCATCATTGTATTCAAACAACCATATGCTCTCTTAAAGATTCATAAAATATGAACATTCCTTTGGTAATGTTTGGTGCCTTCTTAAAATCCAAGGTTTTTTGACAATGACAACCGCGCAACAATTTCCATACTATACATCCATAGAATCTCCATTATTGAGAATGGCTCTAAGCTCAGGAATGAATTTCTAAATCCAAACATATATCATTAGAATATTTATTTCAATAGTTATCTCATAACTTTCAATTAGATTCCAATGATGTCAAATCATCTTGCACTCATGCATGATACAACTATTCCTCTACACAATATGACGTAGATAATGAACCCTATAGTTAGCTTAAGGTTTCATTCATATTCTATCTTATCAAAAGATATGTATCCATCACTACAAGAATCCTGTCGATTACCCACGGACCAAATCCGTGGGCGATAGACCCATTTTCATGGGTAATTAGCTAATACCCACGGATTTCCCACACACTTGTATAAATGGGTAAAACCTCCGAGGCTAATTACGTACCCACAAAATCTTCAAGAGGTGGCTAAGTTTACCCATGCGCTTTACGGTGGGTGGTTGTGCCAAGTCCGTGGGTGATTTTCTTGTGGGATTGTTTAAGTGACCACGAAAGTACCCGTAAATATAGTCATGGGTAATTCGTGTGTAAAAAAACACCTACGAAATAGTCGTGTGTAAAGTTATGGGTACATATTTTAAACTCATCCATCATACTTTGTGGGTGAATCGTGACTAAATAACCCACGATTTATTCTGTGGCCAACTCGTAGCTAAATGTTAACACTATAAATTGGTCATTTCTGGGTAAAATTCTCATAAATTATTGAGTTAACACTAAATTATATGTGTTATTAAAATGTTGAAGATGTTATATAGCTTGTAATATAACAACCACATGATACGCTGAAATTTTCATCAAACAACAAAATTCTATTACAAAAGAAATATATGATTCAAATATAAAAAAGAAATATGTAACAGTAAATTCAATAAGGATGGAGTAATTGATATAGTTACAAGATTATTTGCACGTTCATGATGTGAGATTGACCGTCTCGTATGAGTTAGTAAACCTTCAATCTATCGACGACTTTTTGTATTAGTTTCTTGCTTCACATTATACTTTGGTTACTCCCAAGCATCATCCATTATCAATGTTGGTGTCACCATTTTACATGCATACTGTTCTCAAGCTTTTGAGTGCCTTGTTTTCCTCACCTGTGCATGAACCTCACATGCCATACAGGATGTTTGAAGCTGTTTCGCATGCTAATCTCTTCATATTGAAGCTTGTGATGTTGTTATTTCGCGAATTCTTTAGTTTACAACTTCAATTTTGTGTCAAAAGTCATTATTTTTAGTGTAAGATGTTAAAGGACTAATAGGATCTACCTGCAATTTAGAACCATGATTAAACCATCAAAACATACAAATCAAATAGCATATCTTATAAAGATGGAAGTAGAAAGATAGAAAACTTGGCATGTCGCTTATAAGATGAAAGATGATAAAAAGACTAGATCTTTCATCAGGATGTAAGTCGTAAGGTTTTGATATTGATAATGTTCATAAGAACTTGGTAATCTAGAACACTAATAGACTAACTTGTTAGTCGGATGTTGAAATGAAATAAATATAAATAACACTGCAAAAAACCCAAACCATTCTACAACATGCGAAATAACAAATAAAAAAACAAATCGTCAATTCATCTCCAGTAGGTTGCAGTAAATTGCAAATTAACGCATATAAACAATTATCAATCTTAATTGTTCAATAAAATTAAATCGTGAATTTTGGAATCGAGAGAACAAAATACCTTTAGATTGACGATGAAACAACATTGATCATCGTATGAAAAAATTAGACTCGTCCGGTATCTTGCCACACCCCAAATCTGCTTAAGTAATTAGATGATTTCTCAAAACTGAAGCATCAACAATTCGTTACCACATGTTGAGTTCTACAAAACAAGAATTGCATATATCCCGATTAACACTAATAATAATAATCAATCGGTGCATAAGTAAATGATATTTGACAAAATAATAACTATCTACACGGCTACACCAAAGAACCCCCAAATCACCAAAAGTATCATTTTTAAAAAATCAAATAACAACAATTCTGAGACAAGTGGAATGATGAGATGAAACAAAATAGGAGAGATACCTCTATGAAAGGCGGAAAATCATGAGAACAGGGGGAGAAAAGTTGTTTCACTAGGTTATGAGAGAAATGGGGTAATAAATTTAAAATTAAAATGGTGGAGTAGTGGGGCCGAAAGTGTGAAATATTCGTTTTGGCGGGATATTTTCTCTTTTATGAAATTTTGTATTAACAAATTAGAGTAAATAAATTTGTAAAAAGTATATTACTCAGTATATGTCTAGGATGGGCACTTTGACCCGAATCCCGGTACGGTGCTAGAATCGTACCAGTACCGTATCGAACCAGTACTAATTCTAATTACACGGTATGATACCCAAACTACAAAATTAGGGTATAAAAAATTCAATACCTTCAAAAACGGTATGGCAAAAAATGGAAATCCCGGTCTCGGCACCAGAATACAAAATAGGTCATTTTATGAATAAATTTTGAGATCTAAACAACCCTATTAGTCTCTCTCATGTATACTACATTGAAAAAAGATGTCTACAAATCCAAACATATTTAAGCAATATTAGTGATTTTTTTTACATCGATAAACAGGCTCGATCATCATCAATCAAAATATTAGTGATTTTTATTGTTAATGAGTCATGTTTATTGTTAATTATGTGTATTCTTGTTAAATTCAAACGTTAATACCTACTCAACATTATTCACCCACAATTTTTATTTGATGAGTTGTGCTTATTATTAGTTAATCTCGTTGTGTATGAAGAAACACAAATAACAATATATATCTTTGTCTTTGGTTTGATTGATTTGTTTTAAAAAAACGGGAAAAACCAGATATGTATCCTTTTTACGGTAACGAGTATCAAAACCAGTACCGGTATCGGAATCCCGTTCGGTACGGTACCGGTATCGGAATCCCGTTCGGTATGGTACCGGTACACAGTTTTATGCTCGGGAAAAATACAACACCACCAATTCGGTATCAGTTTGGTATAGGATTGGTATTGAGCTCATCCCTAGTACATGTTAACATTTACTACAAATAAGCTGATAAAAACAGAAAATTGGATCTGCAAAAAAAAAAGTATTATATATAATACAAGATTTTAGGATACCAAAATTTTCATTGTTGTTGTAAAACATTGGTAAAGGTGATCACGGGGCAGTTTGGTTCAATTAGTTTGACAAATTAAACTATCTATCACGTGCGGGTTGTACATTTTACTATATGAAACCGAAGTGTACGAGGCTGGTAATCGTAAATACGAGTACTCGAAATGAGTGGTTACTTGCGATTCAAGTCATAGTTAACCATGATTTACATTTAATCCACTTGAAATCATCTACTAGTAAAATGTCATTGTAATAAATTTAAATAACATTTAAAGATGTGAGTAATAGTAAAGTACTTTCTTTACCATAATTACATTCAAATCATCATATATAAGAAATTAACTACGACTATTTATTCGAAATCACAAATTATAGTCACTTTAATTGAATTTTATACAATAATCAATGCCAGTACAATTCTATGTATATTTTAGTTAATACTAGATATGTATATTATATGCCGTTACGCGGATCGATTCAGATAATCTCGTACATTTAAAAAAAATCTAATCCAAACATGATAAAAAGCAAGCAACCAAAGCAGAGCGTAGATTTTTTTTCCTTTTGCGGCAATCAGCTTCCAGCGACGCGTCCAACGAATGACAGATGTGATCTTTGTTGGTATAATTTAAGGAGCATAAGACGAATAAGTTGGTGTTAACAATGTCAATAAACTAAAAATAGGATTTGGCCATATCTATTAGCCAATATTCCCTCGGAGTCTAAGCGGCAAAATCAAAAAAGCTCGGACTGGAGTAGTAAAATAGAAAAACATTATAGCAATAAAAACCATTAACTTGTTGCAATTCTACAAAAATTATAAACCCGTATATCTGGGTTAAGCACAACTTTTTAGTTCTTTTAACTTATACTATTAAAAAAAGAGATACGCCTAAATTTGACTTACTTACCTGACACAAATTTCTTCTAGATCGGTCATGACATATTCTTGTTTATCATAATAAAGAAGACACACAAATCACCCATGTAAACTTACCCACCCATATAAAAATACGAAAAAGGAAAACACAAGTAAGCATATGATTATATATTTACCAATAAATTACACACAAAAATACCCATAACAAAATTCCCATGAAAACAACGTTGTGGGTATATTCACGGGTACATTTATAAACACAAATTGACCATAAGTGATTATCCATAGCAAAATGCCCATACAAATAATAAAATGGGTAAAGTCATGGGTATATATATCACCCTCAAAACACCCACGTAAACTCACCCACCAATAAAAAGGATTTTTCATTTCGTGGGTAAATAACATTTACCCATTAAATTACCCATGTATATACCCTTGATAACTCACGATGTGGGCAATCCGTGGGGAATATTTTAGCGCCATATATTTACCCACATACTTCACACTAAAATTATATTTGTGGCTATTAATATGGGTAAATTCATGGGAAATTTGAGGGAAAATAAGATAGACTTATTAAGTCACTCGTTGTGGGTAATTAGTGGGTATTAGGTGGGTAAATGCCCTCAAAAGGATGGGTGTGGGTAATTTTCGTTGGTATTCCATCAGATTCTTGTAGTGCATTGAGACTTGATAAATGGTATGTCATGTTGTTTTAGACGTATTAACCGCATATGTTTATAACAATAAACATATATTCCAAGGCTGTATGTTTTATTTCCTAAATCTCTCATCTAAAGTTTCATTCCAGGCTAAGGATTAACATCTAGCTTAGATGGAATGTTACTGCCCATATGTTATACAACATATATGATTTAAGGAAAATAAACATAAATATTCCTACTAGCTTTTAGGAATACCTAGGAGTTATCTTATTTTAATTAAAAATACAAAACATGGATTTAATAATTAAACATAAAATTCATCTCGTAGATGTATGCATTGATACATACACGGATTCTTGTAGTTTGTATACTTTTAAAGATTATATGAATTTATAAAACTCTTTTGATTACTCATTGTCCTCACAAAGATAATCTTCAAGAAAGAGTTTTGATATTACATTGTCATATTTCATACTAATAAAAACACGCATGACAATCAATCATCTTTAAATATGTGTACAATATTGTCCTTATGAGCTCAACACATGAATCAAACCACTTGTGGTTTATTCTTATTGAAGAAACTCACATTTATTCCATAGTCTAACTGTTTTGTTTAAGATCAATCAAGTTCCAAAATTGCTTATCTTTATGGATAACATCTTAACATTCATAGTATTAGTAATTTACCAAATTCAAGATTCGACAACGCATCTTTATGGTTAGCAGGTTCACCATGATCCAGTGACTCATATTCCTCAACATTAATATAAAATATATCAGTCAAGTGTTTGAGGCATCCGTGCTGATCTATGAACGAGTATTTGATCATTCTAAGGTTTAACATTTACATGTTTAGCCTCAGTATGAAATTCACTTGTATGTTTAGAAGGTTATGTATTTTGTAATTGTGTCTCTCAAGATCTCAAAATAATCCCATTTGGTTTTTGTAAGTAGAGACTAATCTATAAATACTTAGCATGTATAGTAGCAATAAATTGTTCTCAATTGAGAAATCACAAAATACATTGAAAGTTTCTGACTCTAGTTTGTTAATAACATGCTTCATAAGAAGTTTAACAAATTCAAAACTTCAATTTTAAGACTGAATGTAAGTCATGACATTCCATAACATGATGGTGTCTTATTAACCTTCTAGGTTGGAGTCTTATTGAGTATATACAAGACATACTCAATTTTCTAACCTTGATAGATTTTTGGAGGAAAATGAGTTAAAGTTATCTTGAATCAAACGATACTAATAGAGTTTGAATTTCCTCATTAGACATACCATAAAATTATGGTATTTCATGAATTTATATTGTAAGACAATCTGACAATATGGTAGATGAACTTATACTATTTGACTTACTTATTTACCAACTAAGTCAAACTAAATGGTATAATAGAATCTTCAGTCTTTGATCAATATCACCGACTTCATGTGTATGTCCTGACAAGAAGACATAAAGATTTATTATCTTACTATTCGTTATAAGTCTTAATCAACTCAAGGACTTCATGTACATGTCTTAACAAGAAGACATAACAATCTAACGTTTTACTTTATATTATAAGTCTTGGAATAATTAAAAGACTTCATGTTTGTAGCTTTACAAGAGACATAAACATGTTTAATTAAAGTTATTATGGACACCAACATTTGGATTCAATAGTAATTTCAAGTTAAATTATGTGTGACATGTCCAAGACAGCATAAACCTTTTAGTTGAAGTAGTCTTTATCTTATTTTGACATAATTTCTAAATAGGGTAACATACATTTTATGTGTATAAGTTGTAGAAGAATATTAGTCTCTTACCTTGCGGTCAAGAGAAAACTATTAATCATATTGTCATGTATTGTATCTTGCACACAATTAAGATTTCTCCCACTTGTGCATGACATAACATCACGTATGCAAATAAACAACACAACACTCATTTGATTGTGTATGAACAATATGATAGTGTCACGTATATTGACATTACAAGTAGATGTAGGACCACATTGTTTATTAAGGAATCAAGCACGACTATCCATAAAAACATGAGTGTTAGTAGTTGGAAAGTAATATATTATCTCAAGACAAGCTAGAAATAATTTGTGTTACTAACAAGATAATAAAGCTTGTAACTCCCACTGAATTAGACAACATTACACGAATGTATTTTTCAGTAATATAGCACAATGCTTCCACTGGATTTGATAGCATTGTAAGTGTTACCTAACCGGTGAAAACAAATAGCGATCTATTTACTTTCCTACTTTCTTTGAAAGCCTACTAGTAGCAATGTACCTTTTCAAAAGAGTGTATGAAGTTCTACTATGTAGATGATGGGTTGTCCATCAATGATATTTATTAACCTGAAATTAGGCATGAAATTTCCTCCTTAATCGGCCTACTATTCCATAAGGATATGTAGCTCCTATATTGGGTTAAAGCAAAACAACTAGATAAATCATATGAGTTTGACTTTACCTCTGTTGCGGTAATTTCGTCTGGTTTCTAATTTAACAGCTCGTTAGATATCATACATCAAGATGTAACCATTTTCTAGCTACAGGAACCTGTTCACCAATTAACCAAATGTCTTATTTGTTTCAAAAGAATTCAAAACTGATCAAGTTTGATGAAATCTATATGAAAAAAAAGATGTGCAATCTACTTACAAATGTAAGTTTGCTATGAGTTTTATCAGAATTAGGACAATTTCAAAGTTCCTATTATAGCTTTCTCGAACACGAAAAAGGATAGGAACGAGTCTCTCTCTTTCTTACATGGAAAAGAGGCTTAGTCTGTCTTTTAGTAAAAACGATTCTAGCAAACCCTTTTGGATGTGGATTGATTTACAAAGAAAAGAACAAAACCGCATTTATGATTTTTAATGTTTCATTAATACCATCAAAAGAATTTACAAAATTC
Organism: Chrysanthemum seticuspe; assembly: GCA_019973895.1. Lineage (NCBI taxonomy): Eukaryota > Viridiplantae > Streptophyta > Magnoliopsida > Asterales > Asteraceae > Chrysanthemum > Chrysanthemum seticuspe. The sequence goes on along the minus strand of BPTQ01000003.1, from coordinate 211,416,724 downwards.
AATTTCTAGTATTTTTGATAATTATTCCTTTAAAGAAAATTAACTACCCATAGTTTAAATAGATAAACTAATTAATTTACTTAAGGCTAGGACCCTACTTAACATACCACCATCATATCAGTTGATCTGCTAGTATGGTGTATTCAAAAAGGTAAGTGTCGAACAATAATTGCAATACAAGTGCAATTTCTAGATCATTATGGGACTTACTAATGACACTAGCGACAATCAAGTAGTGTCATATAAGCATGTTTCATCCCATCTTATGTCTCGGGTTAAAGGTCTCAACAATTAACTCGATTAAGTCATCCAATAAAAAGATGTAAATATTCCACCAACGTCTCACGCTGAGTGGTAATTTATCTTGGGTTTCAATTTACCTATGTCTGCACGTAGAGCAAAAGGAAATTGCAAGTGTTCTTACAATTGGGTGGCAAAAACTTAGTTTTCAAAGGGTATAGCTTATTTGACAAATAATGTTTATATCAAATATGTACGAAGAAGCATGCGTACATCTTCGTATCATAGGTTTTAATAAAAAACTTTTACTCGATTAAGTTACTTATTATCGTGCGTTAAGATGTCATTTAAATTTATATGCATAACACATGAATATAGAAATAAAGACATTGCAGTTTGGAAATTGATGATTCAATGTGTTTTCAAAGTTAAAGTAATGCACTTTTATCGCGGTATAGGTAAAAATAATTAAAGAAAGACCAACCACTATATCGTACTACTGCATGAGTCATAGACCCAAATTCTTTCGATAATTGCCTCATATGACGAAGCTTGTAGTGACTCGTGGATTTAAAGTCAATCAACCTGAAGATGATTTTGCAAAAACCAAGGAATTGGTTGAAGAAAAAACATCATCGATAAACAAAGTGTAGAACTTTAATTTAAAAAAACACATTAAAATTTATTAAACTTGTTAAAGCAAGTTATATCCTGGTAGCTTCGAGTATATTTTCCACACCCTCAATAACTTTCTAGAATTATGTTTAATTAAACCATCTAGTTTCTGTAACAACCAGTAATTTTCCATAATTATTTTAACAATATATTATGCTTATTTTTCATTTACAAACTTTTCTAAACTTTTTTTTGACTTGAAAACGGGAGATTATCTCACAAAACGTGAAAACCGCACATAACGTATACTGGCACAACCGTAAACCTAATAAATAATTTGACTTGATTATTATATTATTTAAGTGAAACTAGTCGTGTGAATACTCGTTTTGGTTGGAAAAATTATTTTTTACGCAATGGCGTAATTTTCGTATCTTAAATCGATCGTTATCGAGTCTAAATGAGTCCCGAACCTCAAATTGACAAAACCGGTCCCATTGGTAATACTTTCACCTGCGCCCCCTCAACTTTATCAAACTTGTCATTTGGATTTAACAACTTTTGAGTATAAATAAGTTAAGATTAGGGTTTATTTTCATTTTAAAACCCTAGCCACTCTCTCTATCATCTCTCTCCAATCAAATTCGGCCACCATCCCGCCATCTCCACCATAGCCGCCATCACATCACCACTGCCATCTCATCACCGTCGTGTATCACCACCGCCGCCATCAAGGAAACAAGAAGGGTTCGTGTAGAATCGGGTCTAATGTGAGGTCACGCATAAGGTATCATTCGTACGGGTCGGGTCGACCCGGTTTGGTCTTGTATCTTTCTTGGTTTTCCTTATACCTATTGTTGAATTTATTTGGGTTGTGATTAAATGTTGTGTTGTTTTATTTTGTTTGTAATTAACTTTGTTGCGGTGAATCCGTATAGGGTGTTGTTGTTGTATTTGTTTGTTCGACTCACTAGAAAACACCACGTAGGTGTTGGTTTTTGCTTTGGTGCAAAACAAATAAACAAGTGTGTGATTGAAAGTTGTTACAGTTAGGGTATTGGTTTGGTTCGAGTAAACACAAAAGCACAAAATAATGTTTGAGTCGTGTGTTGCGTTGTGTTGTTTGTGTGTTTGAGACTAGGTTGACTTTAATTGAGTGGTATTGGGCCTCAAGCCCAAGAAGTAAAAATAAAAGGGTGTTTGGTTTGTTTGTTTTGTTAATGGGCCGAGCCCAATGACACTAAGGGTGCATTTGGATTTATTAGTGGGCCGAGCCCAATAAGGTTAAGGGTGTGTTTGAGATGGTTAAATTTTTATTTATAAAGTGTTAATACCTGCTGAATATTAAACGTCACACTAACATGTTTTATTTGGTTTGACTTTGAAATCACTGATACGTTTTGGATAAACACACTTGATATGGGTTACTACAAATACTTAACGGACTATATAATACAAATCATGACTTGACTTACTTGGACGTTTTTCGGATTATATCATTTGGACAGTTTAACTCATATTAGACATTATTGGACACATTGGACTCGAGACAAATGTAATATATTAGACTCGTGACGAATTTGATATATTAGACAAGTAACAGACCAAATACTAAACAAATAACAAGTTATAAAACCCGATAACTATTAAATAATCTAGATTTTGATATATTTATGAATGTTATTTGGTATTAACTATTTTGTAACGTGTATGGATTAACAAACACAAACGCATGTGTTAAATTGGAAATTTTCGAGAAATATTGTTTTGGAAATTGAGTTTTATTAAAGTCTATTGACTTGAAACGTTATATAAATGGACGAGTCATGCCAAAATTTTATTAAACTTCTAAACTTATACTTTTATTTCAAATCTCTTTTATTATTACTATAAAACCCAACAAGGATCGAAACATATAGTTTTATGAAACCTTACTATATGAAGTATTAACTGTGTTTCTTTTAAAACCAACTTGACTTTTCTAAACTATTTTGGATTACTCGGTAAATAACAAAACTTATCATTGACTTGTTTATTTTATATCTTCTTATTCATTTTCCTTTTTTAACGTTCCTTTTCTATTCTTTCATTTATTCTTCTTTGGCGTGAGTTGTATTTCAAGTCTAGGTTTTCATACCGCCACATGAAACATTTATACTAAACCTTCTTACGATAATAATACTGGACTTTTTACAAATATTGATGCGAGTATTCCGCGAAAACTAAAATACTTTACCTTTTGAAAACTCATATACAATATACTATTTTTACGGGACATATTCTGAGATGAATTTTATAGTTATTAGGTTGTGCCGATCCCGTACCATTGTGCCTTTACTACATGATGCCATTTTTGTTACTTGCATTACTACATTCTAAGGTGAGTTCGTGACCCCTACTTTTCTTGTTTTTAAACTATTTTGGGGTGAGAATACATGCTCATTTTTACTAAAATTCGATACTTGTTTTACTTGAATACGCTATTTTTTTACTCAAAATATTACTTGCTTTAATTAAATACTTATTTGTTTACTCGAATGAATTTATGCTTTCCTAAAACTTTTACTTGGACCAAAACTATACTTATTCTTTTAAAACTATTACTAGGTCTAGCCTAAGTCCTTGAATCCCACTATACCTTTACATGCTTTCTAGCATGCCTTATACACGCTTTCTAGCATGCTTTTTCATGCTTTCTAGCATTCCTTTACATGTTTTCTAGCAAGCCTTTCATGTGCTTTCCAGCATGCCTTGAATGTTCTTACTATCATACTTTACTTGTTGTAGTATCGGTTGCATGAACTTAGTGCTAGCGTAATAGACTTTTTTATGACACTATGTGCGTTGTTTTGATCACATAGTTTGTTTAAGGTCCAACTTTATGCTTAATACTTTATAGTTTACCTTACTAAATTTCTTTGGAACCCACATTACTTTTACTCTACATTGATATTTAGACAAACCTATGAACTCACCAGCCTCGTGTTGACACTTTTAGCATGTATTTCTCATGTTCTTAAGACGATAGCTTGCATCTGGAGAATTTGAGTCACATGGTATTTGAAGACTTTGAAGCATTACTTTACCTATAACTTGAACTCGTGTATTATGAGATAGCACTCCAGTGATATTATCTTTCGATGCGATCTATTTTTGGGTGTGTTACAGATTGGTATCAGAGCCCTGGTTATAAAGAACTAGTTATTTCAAAAACCTAAACTACAACTTACAAAAACGAAACCCTATGACTACCACATGCCTGCCTGCCAAGCATATTGCCTTACTTACTATTTGACTCTGAGTTTGGACACTCGTCTTAGTCTTTCAAAACAACTTTTAAGTTGTTTTACAAAATCATTTCACAAACTATTTTATAAACCAATTTGCTGCTTTACTACTATATCATAAACCAAACTACAACTTTGCCACTATTTTGAAAATATCAAATTGTTTTCCTAATTATTCTCTAAACTGTTTTACAAACTGTTTTATATTCTTTTATGCAATCACCTTGTGAACTATTTACTCCCTTGAAAAAATTTTATGCTACTACCTCATAAAGAGAAAAAACAATATTTTCCTTTGTAAATAAACCAAACCTTAGAAGTAAATCCACACCTTTGTCTGAAACTATAGATGAGAATCTACCAAGCCTTGACACTGTGTCACCAATGTACAAGTTATCCCATTTGTTCTATACAATAAGATTCCCTTATTTTTAGTAAGTGCATTGAACTAGGTTATCAATATACCATCACCCTTATGACATTTTTCCCTCTAGGAGTTCTAGATAACTCAGACTCAAAATCCATTTTTATATGGCCCCACTCCTAAACCGGGATGCCAAGAGATCTTAACATATCGAGCGACTATGGATACACAACTTCCACTTGTAAACAAGAAAAACATTTCTCGACATAGTATCTGGCTGATTTATTCTATTTAGACCACTAGTGCAACAATTTCAGTCATGATACCTCGTGGTACTACTTAAATACATGAGTACTTATACCTTTGAGCTTCGCCTAATATTAAACATTGAACCCAACTTAGCCTTGACAACTAGACTATGTCCTTAGACATTTAAAATATATGTAAATTGATGCGTGGTTCGGGGTCGAAAGACTTCCTTTTCCTCGAGCAAGCTTCACAACCCACTAGCCAGTGTACCTAATCGTTGCATTGTAGCATGGGCAAGCCCAGGGGGTTGATCGTTCTCTAGGGGAATAGAGATGCTAGTAGAGATGTATGACAAAAAGGTGAGGTGAGGAAGATTCTTTTTAGTCTTTTTATATTTTTTATGAAAGCAAGTAAAACCTCGGGGTTTGAAGAGTGAAGGTTTGGTAATTTACTAATTAAACTACTTAACTGTTTAAACTAAAACTAATTAAAATAATTAAAAGTAAAAGCTCTGGATCATATGAGTGTGTTTCTTATGACAATTAAAAACGTGTTCACTTAGATTTTCTTATTCCCTAGTTATCTTTTATTGGTCGGTTGAATTGTCACATCCTTATTCTAATTGATGTGTTATATTCCGTGTTAGTCATAGGGTGGTGCCTAATTCCCCAATTCTATGAATCGTAACTCTCCTCTAGAACATTCAGGATGGCCAAGTACCGAAGTATCTCCCCCGAATATCCTATTATCCTTAAGTTACAACTCACGCAAATAAACACAACGATGTCCTTAAAGTGCACTCTAAGGATTTTTGCTATTTAGGACGTTCAAGCTCGCAACAATTAAAGAAGAAGCCAATTTTCCTTATTCTAGCATCTACCAATTAGAACAAGAGACAACCTAACAATAATCAATAACCAGGTTTCATTGGATCTAAGCAAACACTAATTAATTTTGTTATGCATGATAGATAAGCAAGAACAAAAAAAAACAATCAAACATAGATGAAACATGGTGATAGATTGGATAAACAAACTTATCTTTTTGTGTAAAAGAGGGTTTGGAACCCTAAAATACTGCCCAAGTTGGACCTTAAACGAACTAGGGTTTGCTCTCTAAAAGAATGCACACCAAATACAGAAAATTCGAAGTCTATATATAGATTTTACACTCACGACGACGTCGTCTTTTGATGGTGACGCCGTCTGATCGCCGTCATTAGGGTTTCATCTTGACCAAGTCATCATTGGGACGGCGTTCGAAAGAAAGTAGTGACGTCGTCTGGGTTGCTTCTGTACGTCATCTGGGGATAATCTTGGTCGTCTGGTGTGAAAGGAAAGGGTGACGGCCTTCTGAAATAAGGGGTGATGCCGTCACTTGTTGAGACCAAAATATGTTATGAGTCGTTGCTTGAGAGTTTTTGGAATACCATGTGAGTGACGACGTCGCCCTTTGAGTTGGGAGGCCGTCAGGCTTGTGAAGTAGCCTTATTTTCTTGACTTTGTCGTTTTCTTCATGTTTTCGCTCCTTTTCGTCTCAATATGCTTCATTCCAGCATTTTGCTTCTAAAAGACCTAAAATGTGAAAAGGAACGATTTTAAGCAATAACAGATATAAAAATTATTGATTTAGGGCTTAAATGACCCCCTAAAAACATATGTTTTAAATCCTTATCAAATATCCCTACACTTGGAATTTGCATGTCCTCAAGAAAATGTGCTTTTGGCTATTCAACTTATGAGTTAGGGGTCATTTAGCATTTGTTTAAAACAGTCTAGAACAAGTACAAGTGCCACAATTTTCAAAACAAGTGCAGAAATTATACATTAGCACCTCACAATTGGTGTTTGGATTCTCTCATCTCTCGGGTTTATACGAAATATAACATGTAAGGAAATGGAAGATAAACACTCTCTACCTGTCATAGCACATAGATTACCATAGGCTTGAGAATAGATCAAACCTCCACCGCTTTGGCATAAGCACATAGGAATAACTATCTAAGAGGTCTTTACAAAGGGTTATAATGTTAGGCTTCGGGTAGGGAAATAAAGGGTTTTGTTGGATAAGGGGATATTTAGTGGTGGCAAGTCAAAAATCTTATGTTACAAGCATATAAAATGCGGTGTTGCTAAGCCAAGACTCGACTTACTAACACTAGATAACAACTTGAAACAAAACATAAACATAAAACATAAAAGATAGATGTAGGATGGTAGTCCGTATTTATTTTTTTCACTTCTCTATTTTTCTGATTTTTTTTTTCATACATTGTTACCCTACTATCCTATAAGATAACATCTATATAAAGGGATTTATAAGAGCATCCATACACTTGAGTTTTTATTTCACTAACAATAATTGACCCGAAGTCAAAAGATCAAAACACTTGGAGTACTTAATTACGTAGACAAAGGGAAATTGAATTTAACGTTCCTTCCTGTTACTCCATAAAATACTACTTTAACCCATGAGTCTCAATCATCTCAAAACTGTATGCAAAGGATATGACTCAACTTAGCAACCATGCAAGTAAATAGATAATTGAACTAAGGGTTTAAACAATAGCTACAATAATGCACTAACGATGAGTGCATACAAGGTGGGCTAAGGCAATTTGAGTGTAACATTTGAGGGTGGATTGTAAACAATGCTCTTCATTGATATTCCGGAAAATGAAACATCACGAAAACCGTGAAAAGATAGGCTATGAGGGGTTAACTAGAGGTATTGTGTAATAAAGATGAGTATATCGCAAGGGTGTGCGAAAAATTACCCAACCGATGAGGTTGACGTAATTAAATTACAAGTTTCAAACGAGAGTTATCCTAATGCCTCTTATCATTTAGTTAATGCTAACTACACGAATGTAGTCTCACTAGCGATCTTAGAATGCATCACAAAACAAGTTCTAGAATCTATTATACTACCGGTACACTCACTAAGCATTAAAGATGAATGCTTTTATTCCTAAAGATCTAGAGGCGAACCTCACATTTTTGGGGTGGAATTTGAGTGGTATACAGTTTTTGTGCTAGTCATATAACTTTTATCCATGAGACGCTTTATTAAGACTAAAGTTTTACTCGTAAATGTTATAAAAAAATTTAAATTTAGTGCTAAAATTACCGTAACAAATATTTCTCATAGTTTATTACATAATTTACCAAGGACAAGGCAAAAATTAAGTGAGTAAATAGTTTCTAAGTTCCTGTTTTATTCTTCCTCCATACACTTAAACTGAACATTGTCCCCAATGTTCCCCAAAAGTATCAAAGTGATGATAGAGAAAGTTAAAATAAAAGAGAGAAACTAATACTCACCTGATTAGCTCGGTAGGATATGTGTAGAATCACGGTTAAATCCTCTTTCAAAAAGAATGAGCATGTAATAATTGTTGCTTCTATTTTGCACTTCATCTTCTTGTCTAATATAACCTAAACATTTATTAAGAAAACGGAGACAAAACCTCACGTAAAATCAGCGGTAAAAACTATATAAAAAACAATACACTAGAAAGCAAGTAAGATATAATGCTTGTGAAATGGATGTTTGCAGATTTCCGGAAAATTAAGAGTTCTGGAACTTTCCAAAAATCACAAATTAGACGAAAAATGAAAAATCTGGAAACTCTTTATACATTTCCTGACGCCGTCGGGTGTTAATCCTGACGCCGTCAGGTTGTCCTGACAGAATGAGTCAGCTGCTGTTTCTGGAAAATTTTTGGAAATATTACTTCTTTAAAGACCTAAAAAAATTACTACAAAACATCCATTGTGACTCAATACAAGCATTTGACTTTAACAAACACACATATATATACAATTTCAAATATTGTTAACCTCATGTTCATATTAGTTCTAAAAACATATGTGATCTTCCCTAAACTTATCTTTTTGTAAAACACCTTTATATGTAATTAAGACGAAGCTAGAAACAAAATAAAGCATTTTCAATAAATATATTAACATGAGATTTAAGCAATAATAAAAAAATATATATATAAAACACATAAATAAGAATGAAAAACAAAAAATCAAACAAATAAACATGGGTTGCCTCCCAAGAAGCGCTTTTCTTTATTTATGAGTCTTGTAGCTAGACTCAAAGCCATACCACTACGTAACTTCATTATCATCATCTTCTTCCTCATGATGATTTTTATGGGGATTTTCCATAGCATAGTTATGTCCGATTATGCATCTCTCTAGGAAATCATTATGCCCCCATTCGGTTCTATATTCCGGTCCTAGTTTCATGCATTTCTTATAGAATCCGAATATCTTACTCATCACATAGTCTACTCCTCTCCTTCTATCCTCATCATTCCTAAAGTGGACTGATAGCTTAAGTTTTTTTCTGACCATTAGATAGTGACGAGAATTGCTCAATCTTGAATGGCATTTGGTAGGAAATTTCATTGGTCTCGTCCTTGAATCTAACTAACCCTAATGATGGGTCATAAGTCATTCCAGATCTTTCTATGAATGGCTTTCCTAAAACTACATGGGATAAGCTAGGATCTATAGCCGTACTAATATCCTTCACAATCACGAAATCCGTTAGGTACGTGAAGCTTCCTACATTAACAGGCAATCCCTTAAATCTACCAAGGAAGTTACATCTTATTATAGGGTCATCAGGGTCTTGCCTATTTGGGATAGGTTTTTTCATCACCCATTTATAGTATGTACTAGTCATGAAGTTTATTGGGGAATTGCGATCGATGTAGGCTTTTGCCATGAAGAGGTGTCCTATGCAACATGGTATGTTGAGATTCCTAGGAATTCCCAAGGTGATGTGTGGGAGTCTCTTCGCATAAAAGGGACGAAGGTTGCGTACTAGGTGTGGGTGGTATGAAAGTTCCTCTTCCATAGGAAACTTGTTGAAGTATTCGTCACCTATTTCGTCTACTTCTTTAGTCGTTTCATCCTTAGGAGTCTTACTAACCTCAAGCACTGTCTCATGGTTCTCTTTATAATTATTCCTATTTGGTCTCACTAAGGTTATGGCATTGACAAAGTGAACGTGTTTTGATGAAGATGGGTCCCTATTCTCATTGCCTTTTTGCGATTGAGCGAAGATTTTGCTTGGTTCCTTAATCTTTACAATGGGAGATTTCTCGTTAACAGGGGAGTGAGTCGAGATGGCGTTAACCTTCTCAGTTGCCATCTTATCAACATAAGTGTTGATGGCTTTTAAGAGGTTATCAATCTTCCTATCCATCTCGGTTTGTTGTTGATTAAAATGATCCATAAGCTTGGCTATTTGGGCTTATTGGGATGTTGTGAAATTTCGCATCATCTCTTCCAAGTTACGATGACTAGTACCATGAGGGCTTGAATCGTATTGTTGGGACCAGGCGAGGGGTGGGGAGGCGTTAGAAATGAAGTCTTTAGTTTGACCCCAATTATAGTCAGGTTTGCCCTTTCATAAATCTCGGGCTTCACTGAAAGTCCTAGGTCCAGGGGTTATAGGGAACCTTCCTCCCACTCCGTTAGTACGTGTAGTTGCGTAGTCCACAAAATCTTGTTCGTGGAGTCTTGTGTAATTACGAGTGTCATGGGAACCACTACATAACTCACACGAGGAGGTGATTTTGTTCACTTGGCATGAAGGTCTAGGAGCTTTGTAGGAACTCATGAGGAATTTGACTTGATCTTCAAGTTCGAGTATCCTATGATTGAAAGGTTGTGATTCGATTGAAGGCAAGGATATTGCCTTGACGGTTTTGGGAAATTCACGGGGGTCATTCCAAAATTCATTATCATAGAGGGCAAGGTCCTCTATAGTGTCCCACGATTCTTCTGCAGTTAATTTACTAAGCTTACCACCGACTGCTTGGTCAATGGTTTTCCTTGTGGGGAGATTGACATGATCAAAGAAAATTTGGACTTGGAGCCAAAGATCAATGCCATGGTGAGGGACTTTATGGAGTAAGTCTTTGAATCAAGTCCACGCCTTATAAAGGGTTTCACCTTAACGTTGTTGGATCATTAAGATATCATTCCTAAGCTTAGTGGTTCTCCCCATTAGGAAAAACTTGGGCAAGGAAATGGGTAGTGAGATCATCCCAATTTGAGATGCATCCCATGGGAAGACGCTCAAGCCAATTACTAGCTTGGTCTCGTAGAGAGAATTAGAAGAGACGCAATCACGTTGTCTCCCGAGTGGTAGCATCAAGGTCAATTGAAACAATGATTTTTAGAAAATCCTTAAGATGTTGATTAGGATCTTTAGAATGAAGTCCATGGAATGCACATCCGTTTTACACCAACTAGATGGTGTTGGATCGCAGGGCCATAGTTTGAGCTGAACGGGGAAGCTCGATGTTGTTCCTATAGCCTTGATGGCTTGGTCTAGAGTATTCACCAAGAATACGGCCTCTTGGCGGGTCTTGTGGTGGTTGATTTTGTGGTCGTAGTGGATGTTGTGGTGGATCGTTGTTGATGGGTGGATTATCACCTTCCATGATGAATAGTGACAAGGTTACGAACAAAGACATGAAGAAGGGGGATAGACTACAAGAAAGCTAATTAAAAAAATTCTTACTTGATAGGAATCAAGCGAGTGAACCTAATTGAGATAGAAAGCTAACTAGCTATTCTATATTCCGGCAGCGGTGCCAAAAACTTGATGCGTGGTTCGGGGTCGAAAGACTTCCTTTTCCTCGAGCAAGCTTTGCAACCCACTAGGAAGTGTACCTAATCGTTGTGTAGTATGGGCAAGCCCAGAGGGTTGATCGTTCTCTAGGAGAATAAAGAGGCTAGTAGAGATGCATGACAAAAAGGTGAGGCGAGGAAGATTCTTTTTAGTCTTTTTATATTTTTTATGAAAGCAAGTAAAATCTCAGGGTTTCAAGAGTGGAGGTTTAGTAATTTACCAATTAAATTACTTAACAATTTAAATTAAACTAATTAAACTAATTAAAAGTAAAAGCTATGGATCGTATAAGTGTGTTTCTTATGATAATTAAAAACGTGTTCACTTAGATTTTCTTACTCCCTAGTTATCTTTTATTGGTCGGTTGAATTGTCACATCCTTATTCTAATTGATGCATTGTATTCTGTGTTAGTCCTAGGGTGGTGCCTAATTTCCCAATTCTATGAATCATATCTCTCCTCTAGAACATCCGGGATCGCCAAGTACCGAAGTATCTCCCCCAAATATGCTATTATAGTTAAGCTACAACTCACACAATAAATACAATAATGGCCTAAAGTGAACTCTAAGTCTTTTTGCTATTTAGGACATTCAAGCTCGCAACAATTAAAGAAGAAGTTAGTTTTCCTTATTCTAACGTCTACCAATTAGAACAAGAGACAGCCTGACAATAATTAATAACTAGGTTTCATTGGATCTAAGAAAACACTAATTAATTTAGTTACGCATGATAGATAAGCAAGAACACAAACAAAAAATAAACATAGATGAAACATGGTGATAGATTGGATAAACAAACTTATCTTTTTTTGTAAAAAAGGGTTTGGAACCCTAAAATACTGCCCAAGTCAGACCTTAAATGAACTAGGGTTTACTCTCCAAAATAAGGCACACCAAATATAGAAAATTCGAAGCCTATATATAGATTTTACACTCGCAACGTCGTCGCCTTTTGATGGTGACGCCGTCTATTTATTGTCATTAGGGTTTCGTCTTGACCAATTCATCATTGGGACAACGTCGGGAAGAAAGTAGTGACGCCGTCTGGGTTGCTTTTGGACGTCGTCTGGGGATATATTTGGTCGTCTGGTGTGAAAGGAAAAGGTGACGGCCTTCTAAAATAAGGCGTGACACCGTCACTTGTTAAGACCAAAATATGCTCTGAGCCGTCGCTTGAGAGTTTTTGGAATAGCATGTGAGCAACGGAGTCGCCCATTAAGTTTGGATGCCGTTAGGCTTATGAAGTAGTCTTGTTTTCTTGACTTTGTTGTTTTCTTCATGTTTTCGCTCCTTTTCGTCCAAATATGCTTCAGGCCAACATTTTACTTCCAAAAGACCTAAAATATGAAACGGGACAATTTTAAGCAGTAACGGATATAAAATGCAATGATTTAGGGCTTAAATGACCCTCTAAAAACGTATGTTTTAAATCCTTATCATAGACGTATGTACCCGACTACACTTTCTTCTTTGATGTTCTAACTTTTAAGGACCGATCTTTATAAATGCATTTTTATCAATCATAAAACTTGTAGAAATATTTTTCTGAAATACTCATTTTGTTAAGGTAAATAAAAATATTGACAAACTTATTCAAGACTTTTGGATGTTAAAGAATGAATAAATGTTCAACTTTTGTGAAGTTGTCTTCTCCACACCATGTTTAAAAACCCGTTTTACAAAATTATAAATCTTTTGAAATCGGTTCATTTTACGTAACTATTAATTTCAAACAAAGAAATATTTATTTCTTGAAATACTATTTTGGTCGAATTCGTATAGACGCTTACTTAAATATAGATTTCGAACAAAATCTTTTCTCCATTCCTTTTAAAAGGAAAACGCACAATTCTGGAACAAATCTTAAAGACCAACCATTATGTCCTTTTTACCACTTTACATCAGAACAGGTTGGATTTTGTGTCACCCGAGTTTAGATCATGTATTGGATTAAGCCCGAGAATATTTAGAGGTACCCGCACTAACAGGGTTGTGAAACATTGTGAAGTTAAGACTAGAATCGTCGCCCTATTAAACTTACTCCAGAAATCATTGCACCTAACCAAAACATCAAAAGGGGAAAACTAATGGCAGACAACCTAAGTACCCTCCTACAAACAAAGAGAAACCCTTAAACAACCTAGTAAGATCCAAATGTGTTGCAAATACCACCACCTCTTCCCAGACACCATACTATCATATAGCATAAACTGAAATTCGGGACGGATTTCTTGTAAGGAGGGTAGACTGTAACAACCCGTAATTTGACTTATTTTTACAATGAATTATGCTTATTTTTCATTTACGAACTTTTTTAATCTTATTTGACTTGAAAACGAGAGATTATCTCGCAAAATGTAAAAGCCGCACATAACGACTACCGGCACAATTGTACACCTAATAAGCAATTTGATGTGATTATTATATTGATTTAGAGAAACTATGTTGGGATTTAGAAAATCCGGTGGTTAAAGACTCGGTCACCTCAAGTATATGTATTCATTGGAAAGCTCATAGTCGTAGTCATTTAGTGATAGTTAGTATTTAGTTATGTAACACCATGGAGGACGGACGAGTCTTTACCCACTGTATACCTGATCCACAGCCCGTAGGAGGCATCTTATTTAAGAACCTATAAATACCCTTCGCCTAGCAAGGCAAAGGGTTGGAGCTTTCAATATACATTTTTCTTTGTCTCACTAAAGTTCCCAACTCTCTTCATTTTCTCTCTTTAAAACCTCATCTCATTCAACCCTATGTGTGTTTGATTATGTGTTTGTAAAAACCAATATGCTTCAATTGGTATCAAGAGCCATCGTTTGATCATCTACCTTACATGTTCTTGGATTTTTAGTGGTTTTCATAGGTTTTTGGGTTTGAATGAGCTTTGAGTAGTTTTCATCATTTGGATCATTTTTAGTGTTAAAGTTTGAATTTTGATAGTACTTTTGTGTCTAAAATCATCATAAGTGTTTAGGTTTTGGATTGGAAGGCCTCAATCATTTTGGTTTTAGTGTTTTGGATTGAAAGGCTTTAGTTTTTGAAGTTTTTCAATGAAGCGGTTTGTCTCTCGGTTTTCATTTCTTTGAAGCGGTTTGATCAGACGGTTAAGTGGTTTGATACCTGTTTTATGCGATTTGACCTATTTTGTGGAAACAAAGTAGTGGAAGTACTTTTGTCCCCTTGCGGTTTGTCAAAAGAAGCGATTTGGTTAAGCGGTTTGATTAAGCGTTTTTTCCTTAAAGCGTTTTGTCCTTACAATGGTTTGACACTTAAGCGGTTTGACACTTAAGAGGTTTGACACTTAAGCGATTTGACAATTAAGCGATTTGTATTGACAGCGATTTGACAGAAGTGGTTTGTTCTCACTGCGACTTGACTGAAGCGATTTGTCAGTTAAGCGATTTGTATAGACGTACGTACCCGACTACACTTTCTTCTTTGATGTTCTAACTTTTTAGGACCGATCTTTAAAAATGCGTTTTTATCAATCATAAAACTTGTAGAAATATTTTTCTGAAATACTCATCTTGTGCTTCCGTTTGTTAGTGTTTTATAGTCGCGTCAATTTCTTCTTGCGTTTGGTTGCAAGTTTTATAAAAATTATCAGTTGTTGTACTTGATCTTGTAAGTAAGTTGAGTGATAAATGATATATATGTAAGGAACAAGGGTATAATAGACATTCTATATTTAAATTACAATTATCATGTACTTTGAAGACTTTAAAAATACATAAAATAATAATTTAGATATATACGCAATTTTTAGTGTTTATTAAGGATATATACGTAACTATGAATTTAGCTTGAATATATATGCAATTATAAACATTTGGAGGGATATATATGCAATTCCCCCTTTATAAATGTTATAATGTATTAAATAGGCTCGTAAATGTTCAAACATGAAATAATTCAAGTTATTGGGTATTTGATAGTCTTGAAAATTAACCGTTTGTCACACATTTCCTCCTCATTTATCGTATCAACTAATAACGTGGCAACAACATATAAGCATATAAAAATAAATTGATAATTGATGTGCTATTTCATCCTGCTTTTAATATTTATAAAACTTAGATAACTTAGGATAAGCACATACTAACGGGCAGAGAACCCGATCAGATGCAGTAAAGCCTTAGGTAAATTTGAGTATCATCCCAAGAGAGCTATGACCTTGAAAGAACTAAGATGATTATAAATGATATTGATAAGATGTAGGTATGATACGATTTATTCCAACCACACAAATACAAGAATTTAGGATAAAGAGATAGATCAGCGAAGCTTAATAAAGAATGCAAATACGAATAGGTTCTCGATATGAAGGTTCAATATAGTGGTTAATTATCTCCAGACTCCTTTGGTCAATTCGTCATGGCCTATGGTTCTTAGATCCCTCACCAAGATGAACAGGTCACCCGGGATCGTTCGACAACCTAATAGCAGTCATTAAGGTCAAAATCTACTAGATCTAGTCTATGGAAACCCGGCCGTTAGGAACTTAGATTTCCCCTAACCTCTTAAATACCTCCACTTGATAGGTGATCATTTGGTCAGTTCGCACACGAAGAGTGGTTGTACTATGGCCAATTCCTTCCATACTTCGCAACCTATTAGACTGAGGTCAGTTGGTCAATTCTCCCAGCCCTTTTGATACTAACAAGCTTATAATATTACCAAGACTAGTGATCAATGATAAGACTAGTAAATGTCTATAAACAAATAAAGAGAACATCAATAACATAAATGCAAACTCAAATTAATAACATGAATTCATAGTATAATCCCAAGAAAATAATAAAAGGAATTCAAACTCGAATACAATGGACATCATAACCGAGAACTTCGTTATTCATACTCCTAAACCCTGATTCTTCTTCTGTGTTTGATCTCCTCAAACCCTAGAAGGTTTGGGAAAGGAGAGATGCCTATAACTGATGAAAACTTCATCTATTTATAGTCTCGGATACCAGTTATGGCGTAACATTTATTAATTAGTTACGCCGTAACTCTTCTAAATCTTGTACTTATCCATGGCTACGGCGTAACCTTAGATGAGAGTTACGCCGTAGTCTTTGTAACTCAAACGCTTATCTTCTGTTCTGCGTAACCTGAGCTGAGGGTTACGCCGTATCCACTGTAAGGTTGGCTGCTTCATGTTCAGTAGTCTTGTTACGGTCTATATATACTTCATTGTTACGCCGTATTCTTCATTATCATTATTAAAGCGTTACTCCATCACTTGGTTACGCCGTAGTTGAGAGAAAAGTCATCCTTTGGGCTTTGAAATGTCCATTTACCGTTTCTGATGACGCTTTACGAAACGCGTTTTGGGTCAAATGAACTTCCTTTTCGTCGAGCAAGTTTTTCAACACCCTAGGCAGTGAACCTAATCATTTTAGTGTAGTATTAGGGTAAGCCACGAGTATTGATATCGTTCTCTAGGGGAATAGGAATTCTAGTTGAGAATTACTACGCTAAGGTTGGGGTTGAGGAAGATTGTTTTTTTATCTTTTTATATTTTTTTGAAATGGAAATAACGAATCTCGGGGTTTGGATTTGGGGGTTTGGTATTTCTACCGATTACTCTAGTTTTCTAATTATCTAATCTAATCTAGTGGGTAGTCTATGTCTAATTATTGTGTGCTCGTATGATGATTTAAAGATGTGTTTACTTAGGTTTTATTACTCCTTAATTATCTCCTATTGATGGTTGAATTGTCACATCCTTATTCTTAATCGCGTTGTGTGTCTAAGGTCGTAGGGTATGTGTTTATCCCTAACTCTTTGAAACTACCAAAGGTTATTTCCTACAAAATCTCTAGGATTTATAAACTAAACACTAAGGTACTCTTCGGATATTTTAGCCTACAATGACTCTAGGTAACTATAAGCTAAGGTTCACAAAGATTAATCAAGCATTAACTACACAACGAATGACCTATCGCAATACTAGATCATTAACAATTAATATAAGAGACAACCAATCAATATTCAACAATCAAGTTTCATATTCCCTAAGCAAACACACAAGTAAATTAGCCAGACATGGGAAACATGCAAGCATACACACAAATAATTGAAGACATAATTGAATTAATGAAGTAAAATACTTATCTTGATGTAAGATAGGGTATGGAACCCTAAAATACTGTACAAGATAGCCTTGGTTCGGTTTAGGTTTTTACTCCACAAAACTACACACTGAAAACTGAGAAATTCGGTTTCTATATATAATGTTACAAATGCGACGGTGTAACCTTTTAGGTTGTGACGCCGTCGGTTCGCCGTCATTAGGGTTTCGTCTTGGCCACATTAGCGTTGTGACGGCGTCACCTTATGTCCCTGACGCCGACACCTTCAATCTCTGACGTCGTATGGATCAAATCTAGGCCGTCTAACCTGTGACTCCCTACTGTTTTAAAACCTGAAGCCGTCACTTGATATTAAGCAATTTGGTTACTGAGCCGTCACAAAATGTGCACGACGGCGTCGCAGTTAAGCAGTGACGTCGTCACCTTCAGTTCCAGCAGCATGAGTGTCTCGATTCTTGACTTTGGCCATTTTCTTCATATATTCGCGCCTTTTCGTCCGAATAAGTGTCATTCTAGAAATTTGCCTTCAAGAGACCTAAAAAGTGAAAAGGAATGAAATTAGGTAGTAACGGATACAAAAGTGATCAATTAAGGGCTTAAATGACCCCTCAAAATGGTACCTTTTAAATCCTTATCAAATATCCATACACTTGGTATTTGCTTGTCCTCAAGCAAATGTGCTTTTAGCCAATTAATTTATAAGTTAAGGGTCATGAAGCATTGGTTTAAAACAATCCACAACACATATAAGCCCCGCAAAAGTCATAACAAGCACGGAAATTACATACTAGCACCTCACATGGGGTGTTTGGATACTCACATCTATCCGGTGTATATGAAATATATCAAAGTGAAAATGGAAGTTAAACACTCATTAACCGGTCCTAGTACATAGATTACCACAGGCTTGAGACTAGATCAAACCTCCATCGCTTTGGCGTAAGCACCTAGGAAAGACTATCCAAGAGGTCTTTAAAAGGGTTGTAATGTAAGGCTTACGGTAGGGAAACAAAGGGTTTGGTGGGATAGGCGATTTAGTGGTGGCAAGTCAAAAATATTTATGTTACAAGCATGAGAAGAATGGCGTTGCTAAGCCAAGACTCGACACTCTAAACTCTAGATAACTGAAATAAACATACATAAATTTAAAGATAGATGTAGGATGGTAGCCCGTATTTTTTTTTCCAAACACTTTTACTCTACCATCCTCTACGATAACATCAAAATAATAGGAATTTATAGGCACATTCCTACACTTGTGTTTTTATTACTCTAATACTAATTTGACCCGAATTGAAAAGATCAAAACACTTGGAGTACATTATTACGCAAATAAAGGGAATTTGAATTTAACGTTCCCTTCCCGTCATTCCATAAACTTTAACTTTTCCCATGAGTCCTAATCGTCCCAAAACTGTGTACAAAGGATATGACTCGACTTAGCAACTTATGCAAGCAACTAGATAATTGAACTAAGGGTTTTGGATGATAACAATAATGCACTAAAAGTGAGCGCATACAAGGTAGGCTAAGGCGATTTGGGTGTACATTTGGGGGTGGGGTGTAAACAATGCTCTTCATTGATATTCCGGAAAACCGAAGAATCACGAGAACCGCGAAAAGGATAGGCTCAGAGGGGTTAACTAGGGGTATCGTGTACTAAATATGAGTACAATGCAAGGGTGTGGGGGGAATTACTCAACCGAGGTGGAAGAAGTAATTATATTACGGGTATCAAACAAGGGTTATCCTAATGCCTCTTATCATTTAGTTATTCCTAACTACACAAGTGTAGTCTTACTAGCGATCTCGGGATGCATCACAAAACAAGTTCTAGAGTCTATTATACTACCGGTTCACACTCTAAGCATTAAAGATGAATGCTTTAATTCCTACTAATCTAAGGGCGATCCTCACATTTTGGGTGGAATTTAGGTGGTAAAGGGTTTTTGTGCTAGTCATGTAACTTCCTATCCATGAGACGCTTTTGTTAAGACTAATGGCCCACTCCTATACATCATGAAAAATTAAAAATTTGGTGCCAAAATTACCCTAACTGACATTTTCTCATGGTTTATTACACAAATGCAATTGGACAAAGCAAATAATCAAGGATAAGCATAGTTTCAAAGTTCCTGTTTTATTTTCCCTCCCTACACTTAAACTGAACATTGTCCCCAATGTTCCCCGAAAGTATCAAAGTTATAATAATAGAAGGTAATTAAAAACGAAAGAAACTAATACTCCCCTGATTAGCTCGGTAGGATCCATGTGAGAAGTAGTGGTTAAATCTTTCTTCAAGAAGAATATTATGCGTGAAAATCTCCTTCCCATCTTACGTATCATCATCTTGATAAATTAAACATGCACACTTGAAGAAAACAAACGAAACCTTCGCGTAAAATTGGCGTTAACAATATATATACAAGACTCTACTAAACTAGGATATAATGCTTGTGGAATGGATGTTTATAGATTTCTCTTTGAAAATTAAGACCTGGAAAATTCCAAAAATTTATAAGTAGCACAGAAAACGAGAAAAAGTAGATAAGCTGTTTTTGCTCCTCCTGACGCCGTCAGGTTGCGACCCTGAAGCCGTCAGGTTATCCTGAGAGAAACTGGTATGCGATTTTCTGGAAAAATTCTGGAAAATTTATATCTTTAGAATCTGGAAAAAGTCCTGCAAAACCATCCATTATGACTCGATACAAGCATTTGACTCGAACAAACACACATGTATATCTTTTAATTAACTGAAATTCTCATGTGTACGTTTCTTTTGAAAACGTGTGTAATCCTCCCTACACTTATCCCTTATGTAAAATACCTATGTAATTGAGACGAGGTTAAAGACAAAATAAAGCATTTTTACAAATTTAAACATGAGAATAATCAATCAATAAAATATATACGACACAAACAAGCAAACAATTAAGCATGGGTTGCCTCCCACGAAGCGCTTTTCTTTATTTATGAGTCTTTAGCTAGACTCGAAGTCATGCCCCTACGTGACTTCACTACCGTCATCTTCTTCCTCATGACGGTCTCTATTGGGGGGTTCCATGTTGTAGAAGTGCCCTATGATGCACTTTTCCAAGAGGTTATCTTCTCCCCAATCGGTCCTATACACCAGTCCTAGTTTCAAGCAATCCTTATAGAAACCTAGAATCTTGGACATTACATAATCTACTCCCTTCTCCTTATCCTCCTCATTCCTATAGTAGACCGATAGTTTAAGTTCCTTTTCATCATTGGAGAGTGATGAAAACTTCTCAATATTAAACGGCATTTGGTAAGCTACATCATCGGTCTCATATTTGAATCTTACTATTTCTAACGATGGATCATAAGTCATCCCAGTGTTTTTTATGAAAGGTTTTTTCTAGAATAACGTGGGACAAGCTAGGATCTATGGCAGTACTAATATCATTCACCACTATGAAATCCGTAGGAAACATGAAACTACCTAGATGGACGGGCAATCCCTTAACTCTACCAAGAAAATTGCAACTAACCCTAGGATTATCGGGGTCTTGCCTAGTTGGTATAGGCTTCTTCATTACCCAATTATAATAGGTGCTAGTCATGATATTTATTGGGGACTTGCGGTCAATGTATGCTTTCGCCATAAAAAGGTGTCCTATGCAACATGGTATGTTAAGATTCCAAGGGTTCCCAAACTTGATCCTAGGGCTTTTCTTAACGTACATGTGACGGAGGTCTCGTACTAAGTGTGGGTGGCGAGAGAGTTCTTCTTCGTAGGAAACTTATTGAAATAGTCATTGCCTACTTCACCTACTTCCTCGGTTGTTTCATCCTTAGGAGTTTCACTAACCTCAAGTACCGTTTCTTGGTTCGCTTCGTCATTTGTTCTATTGGGCTTCACCAAGGTGATGGTTTTGACGAATTGAACATGCTTAGCTAACTTACTTGGGTCCTTAATCTCTACACTAGGGGCTTCGGGAGTTGAGATAACATTAACCTTCCTGTCACTATTGGTTATGGCTTTCATGAGGTTATCTATCTTCCTATCCATCTCGGCTTGTTGTTGGTTAAAACGGTCCGAGAGCTTAGCTATTTGAGCTTCTTGGGATGCGACTATGTTTTGCAACATCCCTTCTATGTTTTGTTGGGTAGGGCCATGAGATGGGGGCCAAGAGAAATCATTAGATGTGAATTCTTTGGTTTGTCCCCAATAGAAGTCGGGTTTGCCTTTCCACGCTTCTCGGGTGTCATTCAAAGTCCTAGGTCCGGGTGTTGTAGTGAATCTTCCTCCCGTTCCATTGATACGCGAGGATGTGTAGTCAACGGAAGCTTGTTTGTGGAATCTTGTGCAAGCATGAGTGTTACGAGGATCACTACATGGCTCACATGAGGAAGAAACTTTGTTCACTTGGCGTGAAGACTTAGGATTATTGTAGGAGCTCATTAGGAATTTGACTTGATCTTCAAGCTCGAGCATCCTACGGTCGGAAGATTGTGAGTCAAGGGGAGGCAAGGAGATTGCCTTTACAGTTTTGGGCAACTCACGAGGGTTATTCCAACTTTCGTTGTCATAGGGAGCAAGGTCCTCTATTATAGCCCACGATTCTTCTACGGTGAGATCACTAAGTTTTCCACAGGCCGCTTGGTCAATGGATCGCTTAGTGGGGAAGTTGACATGATCATAGAAGAGTTGGACTTGAAGCCAAAGATCAATGCTGTGATGAGGGACTTTATGGAGTAAGTCCTTGAATCGAGTCCATGCTTCGTAGAGAGATTCACCTTGATGTTGTTGGAACATCAAGATTTCATTCCTAAGCTTAGTGGTTCTCCCCGGTGGGAAAAATTGAGCAAGGAAATGAGAGGTGAGATCATCCCAACTTGAGATGGAGCCGGCGGGAAGTCGCTCAAGCCAATTACTAGCTTGGTCCCGTAGAGAGAATTGGAAGAGACGCAGGCGCGTGGTCTCCCGAGTAGTAGCATCGAGGTCGATGGAATCGACAATTTTAAGGAAATCCTTAAGATGCTGATTAGGATCTTCGGAACGAAGTCCATGGAATGCACATCCGTTTTGCACTAACCGGATGGTGTCGGATCGCAGGGACGTAGTTTGGGCTTGGTCGGGAAGCTCAATGGTGTTTCTATATCCTAGGTGGCTTGGTCTTGAGTATTCACCAAGAGTACGGGCTCTTGGCGGGTCATTTGGTGGTAGATTGATGAATGGTGGTAGGTTATCACCTTCCATGATGAAAAGTGATGGGGTTTACGAACAAAGGTCACCAAGAAGGGGGATAGACTACGAGGAAGCTACAAATGAGAAAAAAGCTTACTTGATAAGGATCAAGAAAGGGAACCTAAGTTAAGTGAATTCCTAACTAGCTATTCTATTCCCCGGCAGCGGCGCCAAAAACTTGATGACCCTTTACGAAGCGCGTTTGGGGTCAAAGGAACTTCCTTTTCGTCGAGCAAGTTTTTCAAAACCCTAGGCAGTGAACGTAATTGTTGTAGTGTAGTATTAGGGTAAGCCACGGGTATTGATATCGTTCTCTAGGGGAATAGGAATGCTAGTTGAGAATTACTAGGCTAAGGTTGGGGTTGAGGAAGATTGTTTTTTTATCTAGTTATGTTTTTTTGGAAATGGAAATTACGAATCTCGGGGTTTGGATTTGGGGGTTTGGTATTTCTACCGATTACTCTACTTTTCTAATTATCTAATCTAATCTAGTGGGTAGTCTATGTCTAATTATTATGTGCTCGTATGATGATTTAAAGATGTGTTTACTTAGGTTTTATTACTCCTTAATTATCTCCTATTGATGGTTGAATTGTCACGTCCTTATTCTTAATCGCGTTGTGTGTCTAAGATCGTAGGGTATGCGTTTATCCCTAACTCTTTGAAACTACCAAAGGTTATTGCCTACAAAATCTCTAGGATTTATAAACTAAACACTAAGGTACTCTTCAGATATTTTAGCCTACAATGACTTTAGGTAACTATAAGCTAAGGTTCACAACAATTAATCAAGCATTAACTACACAACGAATGACCTATCGCAATACTAGATCATTAACAATTAAGATAAGAGACAACCAATCAATATTCAATAATCAAGTTTCATATTCCCTAAGCAAACACAAAAGTAAATTAACCAGACATGGGAAACATGCAAGCATACACACAAATAATTGAAGATATAATTGAATTAATAAAGTAAAACACTTATCTTGATGTAAGATAGGGTATGGAACCCTAAAATACTGTATAAGACAGCCTTGGTTCGGTTTAGGTTTTTACTCCACAAAACTACACACTGGAAACTGGAAAATTCGGTTTCTATATATAATGTTACAAATGCGACGGCGTCACCTTTTAGGTTGTGACGCCGTCGGGTCGACGTCATTAGGGTTTCGTCTTGGCCATGTTAGCATTGTGACGTCGTCACCTTATGTCCGTGACGCCGTCGCCTTCAAACTCTGACGTCGTCTAGATCAAATTTAGGCCGTCTGAGCTGTGACTCCCTACTCTTTTAAAACCTGAAACCGTCACTTGATATTAAGCAATTTGGCTACTGAGCCGTCACAAAATGTGCACGACGGCGTCGCAGTTAAGCAGTGACGCCGTCACCTTCAGTTCCATCATCCTGAGTGTCTCGATCCTTGACTTTGGCCATTTTCTTCATATATTCGCGCCTTTTCATCCGAATAAGTGTCATTCCAGCAATTTGCCTTCAAGAGACCTAAAAAGTGAAAAGGAACGAAATTAGGTAGTAACGGATACAAAAGTGATCAATTAAGGGCTTAAATGACCCCTCAAAATGGTACCTTTTAAATCCTTATCAGTTTCCTTGCATGAAATAGACCCTGAAATGAAATAATAAGGAATAAGGTTGTTTTCACTAGCATTTTACTCATAATGCAATGATAAAGGGGGAAATTAACGCTTAGAATATCTGGACAATTTGATGTTATCAAATATCCCCTCACTTGAACTCTACTTGCCCTCAAGTAGGCTTATTCATATTGTAAAATACACATCCCCAGAGTAAACCAAGGAATGTGCAATTAAGATTTCCATACTAGAATATTAATATGAGCCGAACACCTCACAAAATGGGAACGAAAATACTCTCTCGCTCATCCTAATCTAAGTGTTAATTTTGGGGTGATCACTCAATTGCACGGGCATAGCAAGTATTCTATCATAAGCTTAGCAATTACACACATCTCCACCACTAGAGCTAAGGTTAAGACAGTTTTAGAAAGCAATGTTTGGTTGATAGTGATTCAAAGGCTATGGGGTAGTGTCATTACTAACGTGTCACGGAGAAGTTGACAAATCAATGATGCATGACCAAATCCATGGCCAAGACATCAAGGATTGCTCGCTGCATCACCTAGACACGCTTCACGACAAAAAAGGTTAGGTAAGGCATAGGATATTTTAATGGGTGAAAAGAAAAAAAAGAAAACAAATAGTCTTAGCTTAAAACCTAGTCACCATCGCCCCGCCGTTCATTCAAGGTTCATCTTTATGGTACAGAAATAGGATCATAATACGTCACGGGAATACACCAGTTGAATCTTTTTTCCTTTTTGAACCGATGGAGTCTTGACTATCATCCCATATTCGAATGTGATCGAGGTGTTATTCTCAATGCTAATTTCTTTTAATCACATAGTGCTACAATATTTTGCACTTTTATCAACCAGGGCTAATATGCACTTTTATTGTAGTGCTTCTTTTTTTCTTTTTTTTCATACATAATTATCCCCCCACTTGAGATGAGCATAAGGAGAATATTGGGGGATCTTCAATGATCTTCAATAGGATGTCTTTTTGGAACGATTTCCGCACCTCTCGCACAAACCTTGAACTAGGGCGTACAATTACTTCAAGATCAAAAGATAAGACTACACGGTAGGCTAAGGTGTAAAGGTGTAACGAAAATAAGGGTTAAGTAATGAAAGGATAGGCTCAAATAGGTGTAACTAGGGGTATCTTGCACTAAAGGAGAGTAGAACAAAAAAGGGTAAACACGGAGGTCGAAAAGTCAATGTGACTAATCGATAAACACAGACAAGTAAATACATATGGGCTATTTGGGTTTAATCCTAAAACATTTGCCTTTTTCAAATTGCCTTTTCCAAATGCACCAAGCTAACTTGATACACAACTTGTCTATGGTCTCGAAGTGATGTAAAAGCCAAGTTCTAAAGTCTACAATACTATCGGCACACTCAATATTTGGTAGATTTGGGTAAAATAGGGGAAACGGAAAGGCTAAATCTCACCAATGATAATAAGGGTTATTGTGTGCTCGGATATATGTAATTCTAGATTGGTTAAAAATAAACGGAAAGGCTAAATCTCACCAATGACAATAAGGGTTATAGTGTGCTCGGATATATGTAATTCTAGATTGGTTCAAAAGAGCTTAAATTTTTTAAAACCAACTATAAAATTAGGGCAAGTAGGCTGAGTAATCAGACACTTCATTTCTATTCCTATCCCCCCACTTAAAGTGTACAAAGTCCCATTTGTACGAATAAAAAGGAAAAAGAAAATAGAAATGAAAAATAACCGAGAAAGAAATAAACTCCCCTCTCAAATGCTTGCCTAAGATGTCTCACTAAAGGTTGAAGGTGGGTCAGGAGGTTGCTAATGCGTATCTTATCCGGTGACTACGCCTTAACTATATTGCCATCAAAAATTTCATGCTGCCCACTGGTTACGGCGTAACTAACCCAAATGGTTACACCGTAATTCCATCACAGAATCAAAACCTGCACAGAAATACTAGGAAAAGTTTGTACCTATCGGCACAATAGATTATCCGCACACAAATATCCTACTTTAAGTAGTTATTACAAACATAAGTTTTGAAATTGTTTAGAATTTTTTCAACAAACAGGGGAATCAATCATCCCAGTGGTGATCATTTTCCTTGGAGTGGAACGGAGTCTGGTCAAATGGGGTGCTTGTGGTGCTACCAGGAGTGGGCTCAGTCTGCATAAATGCCACTCCTTGCTGGATGCTGATATCGGGGATGTTGGGCTGGTACACATAGGCTGGTCCATGCCATCGCGGATGGCTCAGGTGCATCCCCTGAAGCATTAGGCTCGTACGGTCCGCACTCCAGCTGAAAACATCTTGTTGGAGCTGCTGCACCTGATCCAGTGTACCTGCAAAACCCTCAAACTGGTTACTCAATCCATATAAACCCACTCCGAGGCTATCAATCTCCTCATTGAAGTGGGTTGCCATTCCTTCGAGCCTCTCATCGATAACCTACAACCTTTCCCCTACATTCACGTGTGCCCTACGTCGACCCCTAGGCAAACGCTCCTCAGCCTCCTCTTGGACACCACTCAGTCTAACACCACTAGCTTCCCCGACTTCTCTCCTCGGGGCTATCCTTGTTAACTCAACCACACCATACACATCTTGGGTACAAATCCCAAACTCCACTAGCTTATTCAGCCAAAGAAAACTAGTGTCCTTCCCATGGGTTACCCAAGCCAAAGCCTCCTCAGGCATCAACCCATAACTCCTAGCCAACCTACCAATAAAGTGAGCCCCTTGAATCGGACTCTTCCCGGTAAAACCCTTTGCTCCATTACCCATAAATTAAACCTCGCCAAGTAATGGGGAACATCAATGTGATTGCCCCATCCATCCCATTTAAGAGGTATAGGTCATCCATGGTCATTTTTTCTTTCGCCGAATGTCTTGCGCATATAGAACAAGCAATGAGTCGGTGCACTAGTCGGCGAATAGGGGTCCTTACCAAGGTGTAAGTAGGTGGGTGCCTCGAGTTGTACCCAGGCACAGCAGAAATGCGGTTGAAGTAGGTGGTGGGATCATAGTCTTCGGGCCTATGCCTCTAAAAAGTCTTGTAAAACTCCTCAAAGACTTCAGAATCCAACTCGTCCCGTGTATACAAAACCATTCTCACGATAAACTCATTCAAAGTTAACTGCCTTCTCACTCCCCCCAGCTGAAAATAAAATGAAGCCTGATCATCATTCTCAATTTCACTCTTGAACTCAACTGACGCTAGAAACTCTCGAACGTATTCTGGAATAATTAGCTCGGTAATCTGAAAGAGCCTCAACCAAGCATTGCAAGAAAATGAACCTTGCGAGCACGTCAACTTGATTTTGCAGAATTTTATGAGCTTCCTCCCAGCAGACCCGTTGTCAATCCCATCAAACGCATCGAAGTACAGAGCTTTGGGCTGATTAATATCCTTTCTTGTCAGCATCAAGTAATCATCCCGGCATAGTTGCCTAATTCCTTCATCTTCAAATGCCAAAAACCTAACCCACTCAGCGGGGTTGGGAATGGGGTTTTCGTCTGAAAAGAAAATAGATAAAAGTTAGGAATCGAGCCTACTGATGACTAGTTATGGCGTAACCAACATTACAGGTTACGCCGTAATTATACTACACATATGGTTACGGCGTAACATAACCCACAGGTTACGCCGTAACCTTCCCCGGAAACTCAGCACAACATATGGTTACGATTAGCAATAGATTACGCCGTAACCATCAATTTTATCCAATTGGTAAAAAAGAATTATCAATTTTTAACCTATTAGTGCTGAGAGACCACGCCTAAACCATTATGTTTGTGTTTGACTCAAAACCCATTGAAACTAAGTCAAAACATCCCAAACAACCCATACTGATATGACACGAATCAAAACAATATAAGGAATTCATCATAATCTTTAATTAATCAAGCCAATAACAATAAAATAGTGAAATAAGCAAGATCCCCAAAATATTAAAATATAAACCCTAATTGAATAATCGATGGAAACGAATCAAAAAGAGTAGTGATAGATCTTACCAGCCATTGCTTGAGCGAGGGAACAAAAAAATCTCCACGAAAATTTTTGGGAAAATTTTTACTATTGTAGTGGGCGGTGAAAAGTTGTGTGTTTTGGTAAAAACCTAGTTTTTCATCCGTATAAGGTTTTTATACAGCCAAGATGTTGCGGCGTAATTAGAGAAAGAGTTACGCTATAACTAAATTTTTAATTATTAAAAATTTTATCATTATTTAATGGTTACGTCATAACTCTTAATAGAGGTTACGCCGT
The DNA here is from genome assembly GCA_019973895.1 of Chrysanthemum seticuspe. Lineage (NCBI taxonomy): Eukaryota > Viridiplantae > Streptophyta > Magnoliopsida > Asterales > Asteraceae > Chrysanthemum > Chrysanthemum seticuspe. The sequence continues at coordinate 211,388,114 of BPTQ01000003.1, read as the reverse complement.
AACTAATAGCTTCGAAGAATGAATGTGGAAAATTGCAATACGAGAGATTGAGATACGAACCTTGGTTTGAAAGTGCTCACATCTCTTATTTAGGTAAATATGATAGATCATACCTTAGATCTTCCATTAACTGCTCCCCGGCAGCGGCGCCAAAAAGCTGATGTGCTATTTCATCCTGTTTTTAATATTTATAAAACTTAGACAACTTAGGATAAACACATACTAACGGGCAGAGAACCCGATCAGATGAAGTAAAGCCTTAGATAAATCTGAGTATCGTCCCAAGAGAGCTGTGACCTTGAAAGAACTAAGATGATTAGAAATGATATTGATAAGATGTAGGTATGATATGATTTATTCCAACCACACAAATACAAGAATATAGGATAAAGAGATAGATAAGCGAAGCTTAATAAAGAATGAAAATACAAATAAGTTCTCGATATGAAGGTTCAATATAGTGGTTAATTATTTCCAGACTCCTTTTGTCAATTCGTCATGGCCTATGGTTCTTAGATTCCTCACCAAGATGAATAGGTCACCCGGGATCATTCGGAAACCTAATAGCAGTCATTAAGGGCCAAATCTACTAGATCTAGTCTATGGAAACCCGACGTTAGGAACTTAGATTTCCCCTAACCTCTTAAATACCTCCACTTGATAGGTGATCATTTGGTCAGTTCGCACACGAAGAGTGGTTGTACTATGGCCAATTCATTCCATACTTTGCAACCTATTAAACTGAGGTCAGTTGGTCAATTCTCACAGCTCTTTAAATACTAACAAGCTTATAATATTACCAAGACTAGAGATCTATGATAAGAATAGTAAATGTCTATAAAGAAATAAAGAGAACATCAATAACATAAATGCAAACTCAAATTAATAACATGAATTCATAGTATAAACCCTAGAAAATTATAAAAGGAATTCAAACTCAAATATAATGGACATCATAGCCGTGAACTTCATTATTCATAAACCTAATCCCTGATTCTTCTTCTGTGTTTGATCTCCCCAAACCCTAGAAGGTTTGGGAAAGGAGAGATGCCTATAACTGATGAAAACTTCGTCTATTTATAGGCTTGGATACCAGTTACGGTGTAACCTTTATTAATTAGTTACGCCGTAACTCTTCTAAATCTTGTATTTATCCATGGTTACGGCGTAACCTTAGCTTACAGTTTCGCCGTAGTCTTTGTAAATCATATGCTTATCTTATGTTACGGCGTAACCTGAGCTGAGGGTTACGCCGTATCCTTTGTAAAATTGATGCTTATCCGTTATTACGGCGTAACCTGAGCTGAGGGTTACACCGTATCCACTGTAAAGTTGGTTGCTTCATGTTCAGTAGTCTTGTTACGGCGTAATTATACTTCATTGTTACACCGTATTCTTCATGATCATTATTACGGTGTAACTCCATCACTTGGTTACGCCGTAGTTGAGAGAAAAATCATCATTTGGGCTTGGAAATATCCATTTACCGCTTTCTTGCATGAAATAGATCCTGAAATGAAAAAAATAAGGAGTAAGGATGTTTTCACTAGCATTTTACTCATAATGTGATGATTACACCGTATCCTGAGCTGAGGGTTACACCGTATCCACTGTAAAGTTGGTTGCTTCATGTTCAGTAGTCTTGCTACGGCGTAATTATACTTCATTGTTACACCGTATTCTTCATGATCATTATTACGGTGTAACTCCATCACTTGGTTACGCCGTAGTTGAGAGAAAAATCATCATTTGGGCTTGGAAATATCCATTTACCGCTTCCTTGCATGAAATAGATCCTGAAATGAAAAAAATAAGGAGTAAGGATGTTTTCACTAGCATTTTACTCATAATGTGATGATAAAGGGGGAAATTAACACTTAAAATATCAGGACAATTTGATGTTATCAATAATAACATATCAAATTAAATTAGCATACTCATATTAACTAATGAAATAAAGATAAACGGCAAAAAAATCACTAACATATGATCCTGTTATAAATAACGAGATTCTCAAGCAACTAAAATACAATAAAAACAAAATTTAAACCAATCACATGAATAATTATGCAAAACTAATTTAATTAGAAATCATAAATTAAGTTGATTAAGATTTTAAAACTAACTAAAACCCATTACAATTAATCATAGATATTATTCAATCGACGATGCAAACTAATACATATAATATTTAATTTAATCTTTAACGGGGACTTTTTGGAAATTGAATAATTAAATTCACAACAAATGGTGCTGGGAGAATTCGACTAGGGTTCTAGTTTTATATTTTTGATGTTCTAGTTTACTTTTAATATTTGGCACAAAAATTGGTGACATGTTTTAGATAAAATATAAGTTTTTTAGTTTATCATAGTATTTTTAAAATTTATTTAACAAAATAAGTACTTTCAAATTTATTTAGGATAATATGGTAGTTTTGAATGTTTCATAAGTTTATGCAATTGTCAAACCCTAATTTCGATTCTCTCTAGGCGATATCCTAAACCCTCTCTTCTTTAATCGGTTTTCAATCCAATCGGCCTAAACCTTGGATTCTTTGCATTGTTCGAACTTTGTTACTGATTAAGATCCTTGTTAATTCATCCTAGTTTTGAATTCGTGCATTGTTTCTTGAGTTTTTAGGTTTATTTGTTTTGAATCGTTTTTTAGGGTTTCGTTAATCGCTTTTTTGGTTTTATGTTGCGGTGGTTCTGGTGATCGTCCTTACGTGGGTATAATCTCCTTACTCGTCTTATCCTAATTGTTGTAACATTGATTGATCATGGGAGCAGGTTAGACTTTGGTGCGTACCGGTTCAAAACCCTAACTTTTAGTTAGGGTTTCGTTTTTTAACTGTTCGATCGTTGTTTGTTGTTGGTTCGCTGTGGTGTGTGTTTGGCTTGGTTGTGGGGTTTTCGAGAGATGGAAAAAGGGTTTCTTGACAAAGATGGTTCGTTGAAAGCTGCTAAAACAGCCACCAACTTGGCCGATCAAGTTGGTTTGAATGTGGATTCGAATCCGTATGCTAGGGTGGATATTAGTGCGTTGGAAGCTAGATTGAATCACCTTAAGGGTGATGGAATTGATGTTGCTGCTGCTAGGGGTGTCCGTCACCCTAGCATTAACGAGGGGAATCAGGTTGGTGCTACTGATGTCGAATCTGCTTGGGGTACGGAAACTATGGTCTATAGTTCTACGTTTGTGGATGGATTCGATTTGACCAATAAACCTAACGTGTCTACACCCATGAATGTGGTGAATGTTTCTACCCCTGGTCCGAATGAGAGTGGTAGTGATACTAATGACATAAGGTCATTTGCTAATGTTTTAAACCCGGAACGTGTCTCTAGGAAAGTTAATTTCCGTCCCTTGGTGAATGAGACGCGCATTGATAATCATGATACGGTGCTTCTGAAGGCTGCTATGGAGGGTGTTTTCAACCGGTATGAAAATACACGTGTTGGCTTCTTTGTTGGCAAGAATGTGGCTTTTCATTTGGTTAAGAACTATGTCTCCAACACGTGGGGTAAGTTTGGTTTTATGAAACTAATGAAGAATGATGATGGTGTTTTCCTCTTTAAATTCGATTCTAAAGAGGGTGTTGAAAATGTTCTTCAACGGGGCCCTTGGATTATTCGCAATTCTCCTCTCATTCTCACTAGATGGACTCCTGATGTGCTACTGTCTAAAAGTGAGGTAACTAGAGTTCCCGTTTGGATTAAATTGCGTAATGTGCCATTACTTGCATATTCGGAAGATGGGTTGAGCTTAATTGCTACTCAAGTGGGTAAGCCGATTATGTTAGATGCTTTTACTAGTTCCATGTGTGTTGATTCATGGGGTCGTATTAGTTTTGCACGTGCTCTTGTGGAATTATCATCTGATTTTGAGCTTAAACATGTGGTGACTATGGCGATCCCTAATAAGGATGATAGTGGTTTTACTACGGCAAGTATAAAGGTTGAATATGAATGGAAGCCGCCACACTATTCGGAATGTAAAGTGTTTGGGCATGATACTGCTTGTTGTCCCAAGAGTATTAAGGAGAATAATGATGTTCCCTCCACCTCAAATGCGGATGAACCTGATGATGGTTTTAAGGTGGTGCAGAATCGGAAAGCCAAACCTAAAGGTACGAAGATGACTGGTGGTATTAATATGGGTAAGGGTCCTAGATTTGCACCTAGGAAGCAGGTATATGTTGCAAAGACGAAGACACCGGCAGCTGCTAGTGGTAATGCTAAAGATACACCGATTACTATGTCTAACTCTTTTGGGACTCTTGAGGTGGAAGATGATTGTACTGTTGATGATTCTTCTACTAATAAGGACAAGACTGGGAAGTCTTCTGGTACTACTAAGGAAGCAGGTATTGATGGATCTCGGGGGGCGGACTCTCGTATTGATATTGGTGAGGCGTCTAAGCCTCCGGAGACTGGGACTTCTTCTGCTGCCAAGCTTGTGAGTGATTCAATGGGAACAATGGATGGTGGTTCTACTCCCATAGCTGAGAAGATTGGTAAGCTTGAAAAGCTAATTATTGATGGGAAAGCTACTCTTGTGGATGATGATGGTCTACCTATTCCGTCTACCTCTTCTACTAAGAGAGTTAACCCTTTTTCTAAAGTGGGAGAGATTGTGGTGTCTGATTCTGAAGATGAGGTTGTTGCTAACCCATTTGATGAGTCTGCTAATATTTTTGGTGGGGGCCAAGAATTTGAAGATGAGTATGATGACTATGACTTTGATGACTATGCGAAACAGGTTCGTGATCTTCCAGGGAATTTGGATTCCTTTAATGCCATGTATGGCACAACGTTTCAAGGTCCTAGGAAGTAATGTTAGTGTTGTGTCATATAATATCATTTGAGTAGTGGTTTGTTTTCTTGTTTAGAGAATTGGAAGTATCTTGTTATGTAAGCTTTATGCCTATGTAACGGGCTGAGATATGGGATTTCACTCATATCCATTGTACTTAAACGTTTATTTGGTTAATATATTTACCAGGGTGCAGGATTACTCCCCTTTACCCAAAAAAAAAGTTTATGCAATTTAAGATGGTCTAGATGATTACTTGCTTGTCAATGTCTTGCTCAAGTTTCGGTTTCAGTAATACAAATTATTTCGTTAAAAAAACAAATAAAGCCAAACTTTGAGTTGTTCATGTTCAGCTTTATTATACACCGAACCAAGCATATATAAAGGGCAACAATGAACAACTTTCTTCCACTAATGTCATGATTCATGACATGTAATTTACTCAACCGCAGCATGACAGTGACAACCATGAACAACCTTCTTCCACCAATGTCATGACTCATGGCTTCATTTTTTTCTGAACAAAATAACTTGTATAACTGAAACGAAAACTTGAGCAAGACATTGACAAGCAAGTAATCATCTAGACCATCTTAAATTTCATAAACTTGTATCATTGCCTTTGTGGTGGGATTGACAATGAAACATTCAAAAATACCATATTATTTTAAATAAATTTGAAAGTAATCATTTTGTTAAATAAATTTTAAAAATACTATTGTTAACAAAATAACTAGCTAAAGACCTTTGAATAAGTACAATGATTTTTAGAGGAAACTGGGATAATTATTCCATTTCCAAAAAGACCTTTGGATCATTAGCTAAATACCTTCATAACTTCATCTTTCTGGAAAACTATGCAAACATACATACTTTTTGGTTATATAAATACAACATCGCTTACACAACTCCAATACTTTGGATAATTATAGCTAAAGACCTTCATATGTCAGAGAGGTGTTGAGAAAAGTGGGATACTTTGTGGGTGCCTAAAGAAGTTATCTGGATCAACTCTAGCCTTGATTCTGATCAGCTTCTTAAAATTGTCACTCTTCCAATACCTTTCACCCCAAACACTCGCTTCTTCATAACTATAACTTCCAACTCCCAAATCCAAATCATTGTAGTTAAAATACACTTCCCGCGGGTTACTTGATACGTACGGCTCTAGAAACGCTTCAAAGCTTTGTAGCCAATCTCTTCGTGCAAGCGATGTTGGAGTTGTGTATGAAGGTTGGTCGCTAAAGTCAGCATTCATGGCAAGTTGGAACAACACCCCAGCTCTATGAGGATACGGAATTGCAGTCTCAGAGTACTCATTCATTATTCCCCCAAACGGGTTGATGATAAAACTCGCTGATCCGTCATTTTCAAATATCTTTTCCCATATCTTTGTAAGCCCCTCTATGGAGATTGGTGCTCGGATATAGTCAGATTTAGCTTTGAAGTTCAGCTTGGGAATGGCTGATCGATTAGCTAGAATCTCGGTGGGGGTCGAGGTTGAAAAGCCTCCAAATAAGAGGCTCGTTTGGACCATTCTAACTTCTTCACAAATATCTCGTGTTACATTGAGCTCTGGGAAGTTTTCTTCTAGCAATGGAATCAATGTGTCGCTAGTACCTTGATAAATTCCTTCAAACGCCATTCGTATGGTTTTCTGGGTCGTATTTCCAACATTTTCGCCAAACATTAGAATCCTTATGTGCAAGTTTCGATCAATGTTTGGCATAACAGTTTGGTATTTATGGAAAATTTCCATAGCGCCTTCTTCCAAAGTTTTATTGACTACAAAAACAGTCACTAATTCCGGAACTGGAACCAACCTCAATTTCCATGCAAGAACAATTCCAAAACTAGAAGCACCGCCACCACGAATGGCCCAAAACAATTCTTCGCCCATTGAACTCCTATCAAGAATATTACCATTAACATCCATAAACCGAACATCAACAACATTATCAGCTCCAAGACCGTATTTCCTCATCAGATTCCCGTATCCACCACCACCTATGTACCCACCAATACCGACTGAGGGACAAAGGCCAGCTGGAAAATACAACGTATCGGTCTTTTGAGAAATAGTATAATATACTTCCCCAAGTACAGCGCCAGCCTGGACCCACATGGTTCTATTCGCAACATCCACGTCTATAGACCTCATATTAATGAAATCAATCATGACGAAGGGCACGTCAGCTGTGTATGAGAGACCCTCAAAGTCATGGCCCCCAGACCTGATTCTGATCTCATATCCATGCTTCTTGGAGCATAAAAGAGCAGTTCGAACCTGGGATTCGTCAACAGGAGTGACAATGACTGATGGTTTAGGAGTGTCTGATTGATTGAACCTAGCATTGTTGACTCGTGCTTGCCAAATTGGTAAGAAGGATGAATTGGCAGAAGTGAAAGTGAGTTGAGAGATGGAGGTAAAGTTGTTCGAGTTCCACCGAAGACATGATATGAAATCTTCGGAACCTGGTGTAACATCAAGGTTTGAGACCAAAGATCGGCATGAACCCGTAATGCAAAGAGCTAGAAGCAAGTGGAGAACACAAGAGGTTATAAATTGAGACTTCATAATGTAAGTTTTTGTGTAGTGTTTTGATGGAATAATGAGAAATGAAGTGTTTAATTTATATAGAGCGAAGGGAGATTTTTGATGGTGTTTCTAGATGTAATATACCCCTATGCTTTGAATTATAAGAATTGACGATCGAGTCTCATTTGAATTTGAATACTACACGTTTCCAACATCTTTTAAATAAAATTAAAAAACCACACTTTTCCAACATTCACCAAACCCTTTTTACCATTCCACGTTGAAAAATCTATTTTGATATTATAAAAAATGGGCCATACTCATCTTTTTCAAAAATCTCATCATATCTTCCAATTCGATGAACAATGTTTACATATTTGTATCTTATAAGTTATGATGTGAAATATGCACCTGTATGGCATATAACTTCTAGAATTGTTAGAAATATTTAGAACAAAAAACTGGAATGACGTCTTAGTAAAAATAATTGAGATATTATAGTACTCATATTCTTAATGACGCCCACAATGCTCATTTAAAGAGTGTTTTTTTTTCACTTAATAGTGAGTCCAAACTTTTGTTTTATTTTAATAGTGATGTTCATAAAAACGTACCCCTCTCTCTTTCAATTAAATAGCTAATCTTATCTTCAAATCATTTAATTTAATAAACAATCCTTTAGTTGCTCTCATAACAAATATATTTTATTATGTTTAAGAAAACAACAAGACACTTATCTGAAAAGAAACAAAAAATGTGATGTCTATAACAAATATACACTAGAATTATACTTATTTATGTATCATATCTTTTGTAAGTAAGACACACAAGAATTATCCTAACCAATCTTAATCTTAATTTTAACTACGTATCTTTATCTTTACTATATAAAAGGAAAAATGGTCAAAGGTAAATTGTTTTTTTTTTTTTTTTTTTTTTTTTTTTTTTTTTTTTTTTGAACATCAAAGGTAAATTGTTGAATTGTTGAATATTGAAAAATGATCAAAGGAGAGAAAATTGGGTGAAATTATGTATACTCTCCTCTTTGTTTAACCTAAAATACACACCTCTCCCCTTTTAAAAACCAAAGGTAATTGTATTTTTTTATATATCTTACTTGCTACATTTTTTAACTTTGTGTAGAGTATTAATCTTTTTTTCCTTTTGATAAATCATATTTTTGAACTTTGTTACCGAATTTTTTCGAAAACCGTGAATAATCACATGTATGCGACCATGCCATAAAAAACATTTATTCGTAACGTTAACGCTATAAATACAAATTTTCTAAAATAATTTATTCACGGCCAAACTAATGTCGAAAACTAGACACCGCTGCCGCTAGACGCGGGTACTCGTCTAGTATATATATATATATATATATATATATATATATATATATATATATATATATATATATATATATATATATATATATATATATAGGGGTTGGATCATTTGAAAAGTTGATCTCAAGAGAAAAGTGAGAGAAGATATGAGATGATGCCAGGTGTCCTCTTTCCCCTCCCTTTTTTTCTCACCTAAGTTCAAGGGCCTCTTTGTCACATTTTTTATTTTGCAAGGGCTATTTTGTAACATATTAAATATTTTCAAATTATTATATTAAGTATTTCAAAGGGCTTTTTAGGACTTTCGTAGATCATGCATTGAAAGATGTAAATGACGAGATAGAGACTTGCTTGCATCTTTTTAAGTAAAAACTGGATTTATCCTTACATTTGAAATAGTAACAAATGTCTAACCAATTTTATACAAGTATTATCAAAATCAGCATGACAATGAAACAATATTACATCATAGTAATCTTCTTTTGTCAGATCATGAATCCGGGCTCGCAAATTTTCCTCTCGTGCACGTTTTGCAGTTTGAACTTACTCGTCAAGAGCTATGGGTAACTATTTTGGTCATTTAAACCGGTTGTTTTTCTTCTCATCACTAGCAGGTACTGATTTATTCATGTTGTTGAAGACAAGCCTTACATTTATAGCATCATAATCAATCCTAGTTCAAACAATGGCAATTGCAATCGAGTAACAGACAACACCAGGAACACCACCTGTAGGTGCAAAGCCACTTTCTATTAAATATAACCTAAACAAATTGCATATTTTCTTCTTAAAAATCATTGAAAAAGCAAACTAGGATTGGATGATATACAACGTGATAAAAGTACCAGTGAACAAACGCCAGAAAATATCAATAGCCTCCATGGAAACAAGCTCCGAAAGTCTATCTGGTGTGAATACAAGGAACTCAGGTTCACAAGTTCTTAGCCTGTACTAGGAGCAGATATTGACTAAATTTAGTAGTGCATCAGGCTAACACATGCTCACATATATACAAACAAAAGCAATTACATCGATAATAACAACAATTCTATGGAATCTATTAGAGAATCAAACATGCATAAGAAGTCAAGTTAGGGGTGTTTGGCTTAGCTTATCAAAAAAGCTTATGGCTTCTGGAATAATCCAATTTTAAAAATCTCAATGTCTCATATCCATTAATATTAGCCTACAACAGACACAAAGCAAGTGCCTTAACATTTGACTAGGGATTTTTTGAATGATACAATTTTCTACTACTTTCATACATTATGCAACCTGATAATATTTCTCAATCACACCAACACGAGATATCATTCAGAAATCATTACTAGCTAATTGGATAATCTTATGATATGAACGAAAGTGCAAGATTCAAAATAAAAGAACTAACCACTTCATAGTGTATTGCAGCATCTTTAAACCCGAAGCCTTAAGATTGGAGTAGGAAAAGCATTACAGTCCACTATCTGCATATATGGAAGGATTCTAAAGTTAAATAACTTGGCCGTTGGTCCAACGATCCTTATAACACATTCTGCTCATCGACAAATTTACCAATATGAGTTTTGTTCTCATCGTTTTATAACACATTCTGCATATATGGAAGGATTCTAAAGTTAAATAACTTGGCCGTTGGTTAGCTTCTTTATTGATGTTGCTTAAGACTACACAAAAGTTTTGGTATAAACAGAAGCTTAATATCTGAAAATCAAGATCATCAGTTTCCTGTATCAAACCAGATTCCAAGGTCTGAGTTTGCTAATATGGTGGTGTTTGGCATTTTACTTTGAAGGATCATAGAATTTTTGCGATGAGAAGTAGCAAATGATTGGTTTCTAAGTGTTCATGGTATAACTCAAGTAGCAGATAAGTAGTCTAATAAGCAATCCCAAACACCCACTAATTATCTTTTCATTATACATAAAATAATCAGTTTTGCATAATCAATTTAGGAATAGCAACAACAAAAGTGATCCTATTTATCAAGTTTTAAAACACGATGTTATTAAGCTTCGAAATTCAAAACACATGACACATCTAACCGCTACCAAATATTAGAATCCATAAATTTTGTATACCCGTTCTTGGTTGTATACCTAGAGTGAGTGATTAACGGCTATAGTGCTATACAAAAATCACAACTTATTATAAACTCTCTAATATGAGCAAAGATTATGCCTTAACAGAAGCCATTATCAGTAAGAAGCCATTATCGAAACTCTTGCTATACAAATGGATGCACTAATAATGTCCAAACAGATGCTTTAAACATGCAAATGGATGCACTAAATATTCAAACAAATGCCTTTATAGTTCTGAATGGATGCATTAAATATTCAAATAGATGCCTTTATAGTTCTGTGTAACGAGATCTTCCCATTCTTTACCTCTAAAATAATGCTATTATACTCGTATCAATTTTGATGTTTATAATAATTTTGTGATTTTTCAAGCTTCCAAAACTAACAGATAGAGCTTTTATATAAACTATGAACTTTGGCCATTTGAGTCACTCAATAACAAACAATAACTGAGGCCAGTACTATGGTAAATGTCCCCGACAACATACGAATGAAATATTAGCATCGATACAAGTAAATCTGTATAGAGCACGCAGAGTACACATTTAAAACTAACATAAAGCCTCAATCTGCTATTTTTAACTAGGAACCTAACGGAAAACTCCCTGCAATACCTTACGTGATTTCAAAGATATTTAACCAAACTACACTACTTAGTCAGCTACGATATAAAAAACAGATCCTAAATTAGAATCATAAGACAATAAATAGATATGATGTAGGAGATTTAAATTACCTTCAAAGCTGATATAGTAGATCCCACAAGTTTACTACAATTTAGAATTGGAAGAGATTTAAAAAGAAAGAAAGTAAAAAACATCAGTTTTAGATAATGAAGACTAACTTCTTATTCGACCCTCAAATAAACGCATAATCATAAGCCTTTGCTTCTATCCAAACACTCAAATCCACATGCTTTTATTTGCTATATCAAATGTAAACATAGTCAATAAGCAATACCAGAAATAACATAGTCAGATAGATTACCTTTAAAAACAGAACCAAAAACAATATTCCTTCTATCAAGATCAGGATACGGTCCCTGACCCGTTAGTAATCATGAACTCAACATTATGATAATCAGGATTTAATTTAATATTTTCATCATCTTCATTTTCCGATAAACCCGTAGTAATCATGAACTCACCGGGATGCACTGGAAGGAAATATGGAACTATGGAAGAAGCCACATCTCAGGAGGTAGCAGATTATTTCGAGGCCATTCAAATACACCAAGTAGCTGTTTCAGCAGCAAATTAGACGAATATAGATTATGAGTCAACTAGCAGAATACAATACAAATTGCAAAGAGATTATGATTCATTATATATTAAAGATTGGCAAAACGGGAGTGTTGGGTAATGGGTCAAAATGAGTAACATTTGGTGCGTGTTAAACGGATGCACTAAAGTACCTCAAAAGGATGCACTAAAGGTCCTTAAACGGATGCACTAAAGTACCTTAAACAGATGCAATTAAATAAGTCCGTTCCAAAAATCTTTATACCTGTAATGACGAGTTCATTTAGCAAAGGAACAATTCATCAACTCCAAAACTAGACTATGTTGGAGAACCTTTTTGTGGGTGAACCTAAAACAATGTTGCATTTGCATTAGTCCTTATGAATTAGTCCGTTTGTAGTACATTTCATTTCAAACGGGTCAAACTAGAACCAAAAAAAAAAATCTATAAAGGAAACGGATCGAAAAGCGCCCAACTCAATTTAATCATCTAACTTCTCAAATTGTTTTATTGAGTGAATTAGCTTATATTAATGTAGTAAAGATGTTTTTTATTCATCATCACCACGTTAAGTATACCTTTTACAACAGAAAAAAAAGATCGCAAATATACACCATGCCCATACTGAAAATTGTTGTTTTGGCACATCACCCAACAGACCAACTTGCCCATCTTGCCACCTGCTTGTTTTTATAGTGTGTGTTGAGTTGGAAATTTAAAATGGGTCAATTTGTGTTATATTTTTTCTCTGATTAGTCAAGCGAGCGGATTAAAGTGTTTAGGTGAACAGAAACCAAGAAATGGGTTGAAATGAAAGTCATTTATTCAGAAGACTAGATTGTAACTGAAATGAAGCAGTTTATAGTTTTCAACATATCTGAGGCACTAATAATATATACAGTTTGCAGAAAAAGTATGAATTTTAAGTAGCTAATAGAATAACTAATGACATCATGAATACTATATAGGAAAAAGATGATAACATGATAGGATGATAGCATCAGAACCTTGTTTTACAGCTATTGCAATGTCAGAAACTTCAACTCTTGTAGGGGTTGGCTAATCAATCATGATTTCTTACATTTTTGTAGCTACTATAACTGGTTTCTGCAAGTTCTACCACCTTTGAATGATCTCTTCCTGATTAAAAACAAACAAATATGATATTTAAAACATGTTCTAATGGTTTAAATAGCTCAAAAAAAGAAAAGTAATTGCATCGACACTGTGAGCACCTTTGCTTGTTGGTCCAATCTTAGGATTATTTGTGGATTCACATATAAGCTATTTTCACAATGTTGATTATGTAATTCTAACAAAGAACATGTGTGGTCAAACCTCGAATATCAAAATTAAGAGTACCTGAAATAAAGGGACTTCTTCAATTGGAAGTTTTAGGGCAACATCGTCACGTGCAGCCATTGCCTTAAGAAAAGAAACAATATACTTAGACATGTAGTATCTAAAATGACTTACAATGCACTAAACACAAACAATGATGCCTTAATATATCTAACGATGCACTATACTAGTCATACTCATTTGATGCCCTAATGTGTTCAATGATGCACTAAACATAGGAACATATGCCCAAGGTATGTCCAACGATGCACTAAAATACAAACGGATGAACTAAATATACACACATGTGCATTAACATGTCTAACAATACACTAATCACAAATGCCCTAACTTATAACATGGCGCTCTTATCATACTAACAGATTTTCTAATACATTATTTTGATGCACTAATCAAACAAACAAATGCCCTAATTTAACATTAGGCTCTTATCATACAAAGACATGTTGTAACACATTCTTTTGGTGCACTAATTATATAAACAGGTTTTCTTATAACAAGATGCTCTTATCATACTAAGAGATGCCGTAATACATTTTTTATGCACTAATTATACAAACAAATGTTGTAACAAGTCGAGTGATGCCCTAATTATACTAACAGATAAGGCATATGCACTAAATTGTAATTTAATATATACAAATGCTTTAATATGTAATTTCATTCAACAATAAAAACAACTATTTTATAACTGACACAATGATGCATTAAAATAACATATAAATTAATAAAACCTATAATTAAACACTTACTTTTTTTTCTAATGAACGGAATTAGGTCACTTGCTATCCTTAAATTTTGAATATTGATGATTGGAGTGTATGTTTCTGATCAGAGAGTGTGTTTCTGATTGGAGTGTGTTGGTTTTTGATCGAATTTGTGTGTGATGTATGATTGGAATATGTGTTTTTTGACCGGTTTCGGTGTGACAGTGATGGTGGCGACGGTGGTGGTGGTGACGATGATGGTGGCGATGATGGTGGTGGTGACGGTGCAGGTGGCGATGGTGGTGGTAGTGACTGTGAGTAAGTGTGTTTGAGTCGGTGTGTGTGATATTTGTATTAATAAGATGGAACCTTCCTTCTTTTTATTTTTTTTTTCTTTCTTTACCCTGAAGTTTCGATTGTTATCAAAATCTACCCTGCAACTTTTTTTCTCACTTTTCTATCTAATTATACTTTTCTCTAGAACCGGACTCTATATATATATATATATATATATATATATATATATATATATATATATAATCCGGATCGATTGAGAAGATTTTTATTTTGAGAAGATTGAGAAGGTTTTCAAAAACGATAGATTTTTAACTTTGATTCATGTTTTTCAAGTGTAAAACTCATTTTAATGTGATTAAAATTCAAAATGTGTAAATTTTTTTTTGAATCAATGTTAAAAATATCTCAATTTTGTGATATATGTAGGATACTGAATCATCTGTACAAATTTAATGAATCATCATCATAACTCGATTTTAACAATGATTTGTGAATCAAATTTGTGATTTATAGATTCGATTCACCATAAAATGATGTTTACTTGTGAATCAAATAAAAAACATGAATCAATTTGCTCAAACGAAGATTTCTCAAAATAAAAACCTTCTCAATGGAACCAGATATATATATATATATATATATATATATATATATATATATATATATATATAAGATTGTGTTTTTTTTTAAAACACTGCCTTGACCCCCACAGACCAGATCGACAAAAACTTGAAATAATTCAAGTTTGAACCATTCACCAGCTTTATTATGGGATACATCACCGAAGCTGATACAGTTGGTATGTGACTTTTAGTATAATTACTTACATATTAAAAATATTTTCCTATAAACCTTTTTGCTTAATTATACTTTATATATATAGTGACACTATGATACACAGATGTCATTGGTACAAATGCCTTTATTGGGGATCCTATAATACGTTAATTTATTATAATTATCAATCTAAAAGTTATGTATATGAAAGTACTATATTATAGTAATAAATATCAAATATTTAATGCACGCAGTGGAAACATATTGGAGTGTTGTTTCTTTAATGCAGTGGTTGACATGTTTACAGAAATTGCATCTAACTGATAATCATCCGGACATGTTGTTCTCATCATTCAGTTAGCGAAAGTCCTTTATTGGAACGATTTTATACTATAAACTATAAAACTGCTAAAATTGTCAATTTAATGTATGTAAAATTATCTTACTTTTATGTAGGTACCCCAACTATTGCCATCATCATAGTTTATCCGGTAAGATATATATCAATGACGATACTCCTCAGGTTAAGGTGTTTAAACTGAGGTAACAAAAACCCAGACTTGCATAACACTTTCAATTCAAAAAAATAATTTTCTTACATCATTATGTGTTGTAGGTATCAAGCAAATTATGGATACTGTGACAACTGGCAATTTAGGGAGTCTATTTTAAGTAACCGCATTACGTTAAACTAAACCAAGTTTTGCCTTTAACACTATTTTTATCAACCGTGACTTGATTTTATATCATCTATTGGTTTTTATGGTTTATTTCATTATTGGACGAGTTATCGTGTGAGTTTTAACTCTTTTTGGTAGACACTATTCGATTCGGCATTATAAAAGCCTAAAACGAGTAATAACGTAACTTTTAGACCGTAACTCAAAAATTTGCAAATAAATAGTCAAAACTCGTGGAAAAACATAAATAACGGTAATAGAAAGTCGAATGAACGTCGTGGGACACTCGGGGGACAATATATGAGCTCGGGAATGAGTAAACGGGATAGTTTACGAAAAACGACGGCCCCGGCCCCTCCTCTTTTCCCTAGCCGGCGCCCCTCCTCCTCTTTTTATTTATTTTTAGGTCCCTCATGCCCAAGTATATAAACCACCCTCCTACCCTCATTTCATCTCTTTCACTCTCTCACTAAAAACCTCTGTTGTAAAAATCGGTCCAGGCGGCCGATTAATCCCCGCATAATCGCTGATCGCTCACCAAGCGCCTTGATTTATCATAATCGGCCTATTTAATCGGTTTGGTCAAAGATCGCTTAAAATTTGTCAACAAACCGATTAATCGAACAAAATCGAACAAAATCAGTCTAATCGGATTAATCAAACAAAATTGCTTAAAAATTGGTCAACAAAATCGCTTAAAAATCGAATAAAATTGTTTAAAAATCGGTCATCAAACTGATTAATCGGTCAAAAATCGCTTAAAAATGGTCAACAAACCGAGTAATATCTATGTTTGACTTTGAACTTTGAAGAATTATGTATTATGTTTATATTTGAACACTTGAAATGTCTGAACTTTGATGCACTATGTTTATCTCATACATATAATATGATATAATATCTAAAATTACAATTTTGTGCATAAAAATTCCAATACGATTAATCCCCGATTAATCCTCGCCTAACCGATTAATCGCTAGGCCCTACCCGACCGCCTCACTAGCGCCTAGCGATTTTTACAACCTTGCTAAAAACACACACTAACACCTTTCTCTCTCTAACTCTCTCTCTCTTCCAAATAATTAAAACCCTAACCCTAAACACTATAACCGGCCGCGGCCCCTTTCCGGCGAGATTCCGGCGCCGTCACCGCGCATGACCACACACCACCACCACCATCTTAAAGATCTTTCTCCCCTCTTTCCAACCATATATGGCACGCGCCATATAGACCTCCATAACATCTCCAAATCTTGAAAATACGGAAAGTGTAATATAAATTTTTTCTCTCCCGTAACTGAATTTCCCGCGTTTTTCGCCATTATCATTTCTCACTAATAAATTCAATTACTTCATCAATAATGCGTATTTTTCAAATCTAATCCGTTCTTTAGATTCGTCTATTCATTGCGCATGCAATGAATAGCTTTGATTTTGATTTCATTCAGTATTGAGTAATCCCCCAAATTGTCCGATTTTGCTCTTTTCATCATAATTAGGTCTCAGATACCTGTATATAGTTTTAATTGTTCAGATTTAGAAAATGTCGACTAAAAAAAGGCAAATGAAAAGAAAAATCAAAATTCCAAACAAATATAGTGATTCTATTAGTAATTTGGGGAAGAATAGAGAATGTAGTGATAGTATTGAGATTGTGGATAAGCAGGTGGAGAGTGATGAAGTGAACTTAAGTGGAGGTGAAAAAGGTGTGGATGCTGAGAATAGTCAGAATACTGTTAGTAAGGGAGATTGGAGTTCTGGTATGGATAGTGATGTACGTGGTAATAGGAATGTTGGTGATGAATTTAAGAAAGTCAATGCTGAGGATAGAAGATCTCTGGAGTCAGAATTTCCATTGCTCAAAGACACTTTTGGATCTGCTGTAAGTCATAAATCCAATGAAGTTTTGTATAGTTCTGCTCCTAATGATACAATTGTGAATGTGAATGTTAGTAGTAAGAATGATAGTGATAATGCTAGTGCTAATGTTGATATGAATAATGGTAATGCTAGGGGTTCTACTCATAATAGTAGTTCTAAGCTAGTATTTGAGAAGTCATTTGTGAACACTGTAAAAGAAAAGGAAATAGAAATTGAGAATAAACTCAAATTAATACCAACTGAATTAGAGGAAGGAAGAGAAGTTGTTGTTTTTGAGGAGGACCTTGTTAGAGAAGGGAGTAGGAATTGGCAGATGACTTTATGTGGGAGATTTGTTGGTAGCACTATGTCTTTTGCTGAGTTAAGGTATAATTTGGGTAGAATGTGGGGTAAACATGGGTTAAGGGATATTATTGTGCAAAGAGGAGTGTATTTCTTCAAATTTAGGAGTGATGAAGGAATGAACTATGTGCTTGAAAATGGACCATGGATGGTAGGTAGCAGACCATTACTAGTGCAGAAATGGGATCCTAACATCATTATTGATAGGACTGACCCTGTTAAACTTCCTATTTGGGTTAAACTGTATAATATGCCTATGGAAGCCTGGAGTGTAAAAGGTGTGAGTGCTATTGCTAGTAGCCTAGAAAGACCAATTATTATGGATAAAGTTACAGCTAGGGTGTGTCATGAGGGAAGGGGAAGAGTGGCATTTGCCAGAGTCTTGGTGGAAATAGATGCAGAAAAGAAGATTAAAGAAAGTATTGAGATCTGTGATCTGTGCTAAACCGTCAAGTCTAACAGACTTAAAACAGCTTAAACACAAATGCAATGAAGATCAGAGAATACAGTGAATTCCCGGGTCGTTATGTCCCACGGAGACTCAATGGTGTGCAAACACTTGATCAGACGATAGATTGATCACTAATGATAGCGATCAGAAAGGATTAGGATAGGATAATTACACTACTGAAAAAGATTATAAAATAAAGCGACTTAAATACAAATTAAGAAAATTAAAAAGATAAAATCTATTAAATAAATGCTATCACTATTTTTACAATGATGTTTTTGTGTTTTATAAAATAAAATAACTTAAATAAACTATATAAACTAAAACGCAAACTCAAATTATCTAAAAACTTGGCCTAAAATGAAAACGTACGTTATGTACGAAAATTACGCTGGAGCGCAAGATAAAACGTAAAATTTATGAAATAAAAGGCCTACGAATGTAAAAACAATTTTCCTACGTCCTACATGACTAAAAAGAATTTTAGGAAAAAGCGGAATATTTTTTCGACTTTTAAATTATTTATTATGATTTAAAAACTATTTTAATCTAATTTAATTATAAAAAATACTAAATGATTTTAGAAAAATCTAAAAATTTCACTAAAAATACTATGAACCTAACTGATCATGAGAAAAATAAAAAACTAGGGTACTGCTTTTGGAAATAAGCAACTAAAAAGCTAAATAAGCTATTAAGCTTAAAACTGTGATGGTACTTTAAATATTAAATGGTGCAAATATAAACCTGAAAAGACCCTAGGGCGACTGGTTGTGTGGTGTTGTGTTGTGTCTTTGAGCAAGAGGTCAGGGGGTCGAATCCCAACCCTGCACCTTTTTGCAAACTATTTTTTTTTTGAAATTTCCTTTTTGCAACTTATAAATAGGATCAAAGTACGCACTTTTTGTGAAAACAATTTTTACCAAATCAACAGAATAAGCAGTATGAACTGCTTATTATCAACAGTTTATGACAGTTGAGTAAAAACAAACACCCTTTTGCAAAATTTAAGCCTAATAAGCAACAAGATAAGCAACTTTGACAAGCAATGAGTTAAGCAAATATTCTGGGAACATTAATAAGCTAAGAGTTACAGGAAATAAGCAACAAAAAGGGAAGCATAAGCAGTTTGAGGGAAGTCTTAAGCTAAAAGGGAAATGGGCATTCAAGGAAATGATAAGCTATTCTAAGAAGCTAAATAAGCACTAAATAAGCATAACATAAGCTAAAAACTGGTACACCTAGTCTATGTCACCTAATAAGCACTAAGGGGTCCTAAATAAGCTAAGGGGAAATGTAAATAAGCTAAAACAAGGACTGCTACAGTAACAGTACCTGATGTGGTTTTTGACAGAATTTTGAAGCAATTTTAAGCTAACCTAAACTAAACTAAGGGCAAATAAGCTAAAGCTATGTCTAGGTGGGGATGTGAAGATACAAGAAAAACAATTTGGACAAAGTTTGGACCCCAAATAAGCCGTGGAGAAGCTGTTAAACAGCAGCCACGGCTGCTGTTTTGATGAGCAGAACAGAAAGACAGCTGAGCTTTTTTTTTTTTTTGTTTTCAAAACTTGCAAACTTGTAATCTAAGCTAAACACACTTTTAAAAACTTGCTTAAACCTTGAACCACTTTGACTTTGAGAGTCAAAGTGGGTAAAAAAATGGGTTTTGACCTCAAATAAGCTTAAACCAAACACTCCTTTAAATTCCAAAATGCATTAAAACCACTACAACCTGATGAGATTCAATCTAAGACTGATTTAAAAACTTATATAAACATAAAACTCATCAT
This sequence comes from Chrysanthemum seticuspe, assembly GCA_019973895.1. Lineage (NCBI taxonomy): Eukaryota > Viridiplantae > Streptophyta > Magnoliopsida > Asterales > Asteraceae > Chrysanthemum > Chrysanthemum seticuspe. The sequence continues at coordinate 211,367,795 of BPTQ01000003.1, read as the reverse complement.
TTTAACAAACTAAAACCAGAAATTAACAGGAAATAGATTGACTTTTGATTCTTTGACTTTTGTTGACTTTCCTTCAAATTTACTTGAAAATGAAATATGAGCTTATAAAAAGTTTTCAATGGCTTAAATAAACTTAATGAAGCTTAAAATAAGCCTTTAACAAACTTGGACAATAGAGTTTGAAACTGAAAAGTTCAACAGTGGATATAAAATTTTGAGACAAATATGGAAACTTAGATTGATAATCACAAACACATTACAATGATAATTTAACTAAAATATGATACAAAGAAACTGAAAATACAATATTTGGAATCAAACTAAGACATTTTATTAAAAAAAACGACACTAAGGAAAAAAAAATAAAACTAACTACTTGTCTTTCTCTTCTCCTCTTTTTTCTTTTTATAAGCCAATCCTCTTTTTCTTTGACTTCTCAGCATATCCCACCAATAATATTAGCCATTGGATTATTTGGAGTCATCTTGGCCGTTTAATCTGTTTTGGCGCCAAAAAGAGTTATCCATTGGAGGGGTTGAGTGAAGAGGTAAAGGTAGCATTAAATGCATTTTGTATTGTGGTGGAGGAGGGGGGAACAAGGATGGTGATAGGTTGAGGAGGGGGGATGGGAGATAGAGTGAGCAGTCATGGTGGAGGGGAAGAAAAAGGGCGCCAAGTGGGTTTGGGTTTGACTGCCATTTGACCAAGGCAGTGTTTAATAATAGGGGGGGTTCAAATTGCATAGTGACAGGGGTCCAAGAGGTGGAAGGGTCCAAATTGGTTTGTAGCTTATAATAACATAAGGACCATATGTGCAACTTCTGAAATTTGGAGGACCTAAACTGCCAATTCTGCCAAGTTACTTCCAAGGACTAAAAATGACATTCTCAAAAAGTATAAGGACCAAAATTGCCACTTTGCAATTTTCCAGGGGCCATTTCTGCCAATTTTCAAAGTTGGAGGACCAAACTTGCAATTTTCTCAAACTTTTTATATTTTTCACCAAAGGACTAAATTTGACAACTTTTGATTTTAAAAGGACCTTTGGTGACTTTACTTTTGAAATTATGTGCTCAGGGACTAGTTTTGACAATTTTAGAAACTTGGGGGACTGAAACTGCATTTTTTGCAAATTTGATATGTTTTTCATCTGATTTTGATATTTTTGCATTTAAAACACATAAAACACTGATTTGTGATATTTTCATCATTTTGATGCATTTTTGAGTGTTTTCAGATGATTTTGCAGTTTATATTGTACAAAAATGATGAGTATTTAGACACTCATCAATCTGCTATAAGAATGAGGATAAAGTGACTATGTGTACTAAGTTTGTGAGAGTTGAATATACATGGATCCCACCTAAGTGTACTATTTGTAAAGTCTTTGGGCATTTGGATAGTAACTGCATTCATAGGCCTAGAACTGAAAATGAGGAGTTAAGGGTGGATAAAGAAGTAAATATTGATAATGTTAGTGAGTCTATTGGGGAGAAAGATAATTCTAATAAGCATAAGAATGTGCCTATGGATAATAATCATAATAACAAGAAACAGAATCAGGGAATGTCTATAAATAACAATGGGAAATTTGGTAGGAAAAATGTTAAAGCTAAAAGCAGAGTAGAATTTAGACCAAAAAATACTCAGAATGATAAAGAAAGAGTGAATGATAAAGGAATGGAAAATGGAGATAAGGAGTGTGCAGATAAAAATAACCAAGAGAAGGTGGATAAACAGAATATTCAAGATAAAACTAAGGAGAAGCTAAGTCCTAGGAAAACTTGGAATGTTCAAAAAGAGATTATAGAAGATATTAGAAATAGTGCTAACAAGTATGCAGTGCTAAGTGGATATGATGGTGAGGATATTCAGGAAATGCAAAATACTGGTGAAGAGGAGATTATTAACAAGTACTTAAAATACAAAAGAAAGCCTCCTAATAGTGTTATAAGTAAGTGGTCCAAAGATATGATTAGTGAATTTAATAACAAATGGGAGAATTTGTGGAAGGATGTTGAAGAAATTGAAGAGGATGTGTTAGAAGATGAGACTGAGTTTGCTAAGAGTATGGAAATGAATGAGTTAGGTGGTAAAGGAGGTGATATCCTGTATAAGGAGGATAGTTTTTCAGCAAGTTTAAAATGAATCCTCTAAACACTGATTTGAGAATTGCTGCTTGGAATGTTAGGGGTATTTGTAATAAGGAATCTCAGAAAGAAGTTAAGAATTTCATTGGTGAAGAAAGGCTCACTGTGTGTGCTATTTTAGAGACTCATATGAACCTTAAGAATGTGGATAAGATCTGTAGTTATGTGTTTGGAGATTGGTCATGGCATACTAATGTTAGAGATTGTAGAAAAGGGTGCAGAATTGCTATTGGATGGGATACTAATACTGTTAACCTCATGATACTCAATTCTTTTGATCAATGTGTTCTGTGTCTGATTGAAGTGATCCAAACCAAGGTGAAATTCTTTTGTTCTTTCACTTATGCTGCTAATTCTGGGAAAGAAAGGAAAATGTTATGGAAGAGTTTGGCTAATGATAAAAGATTTGTGGATTCAAATCCTTGGGTCCTTATGGGAGATTGGAATGTGAGCTTAAACATTAATGATCATTCAGAAGGAGGGTCATGCAAAACTAGGGACATGATTGATTTTCAGGAATGTGTTGAAGATATAGAAGTAGAAGATTTGAACAGTACTGGCACTCATTTTACTTGGATTCAGAGCAGACTTAATCCTAGTAAGGGCATTATGAAGAAAATTGATAGAGTTATGGGGAATGCTAGATTCATTGATAACTTTAGCTGTTCTCATGCTGTGTTCCTTCCCCATTTGACTTCTGATCATTGTCCAGCTGTTCTGGTAGTTCCAAAGTCTTTTAACAAGAAGAAAAAAGCCTTTAAGTTTGCTAACTATGTAGCTGATAAACCTGAATTTTTGGAATTAGTAAAAAAGGAATGGAAGGGTCAAGAGCAAGGTTGTGAGATGTTTAAACTTGTTAAGAAGCTTAAAGCAATGAAATATCATATGAAGGGGTTGAACTGGAAGCATGGTAATTTGTATGATAGAGTTCATCTATGGAAAGTTAAGTTGAAAGAAATTCAGTATAAGGTGGATAAGAGTCCTCATGATAATGGGTTAAAAGAGCTAGAAGCCAGCATTCTTAAAGAATATAACACTGCAGTTCTAGATGAAGAAAAGTTTCTCTATCAGCAAGCTAAGATTGAGTGGCTCAGAGATGGGGATAAAAATAGTAAGTTCTTTCATGCAGTATTAAAAGATAGAAGTCATAGAAGTAGAATTGCTGAGATTTGTAATGAGAAGGGAGAAAGATTTGAAGATCAAGAGGTTCCTGAGCAGTTTGTAGAGCATTTCAAAAATTTCCTTGGCAAAGATATTCCTGTTCAAGACCTTAACAACAGTGCTAGCCTATTTTGCAACAAAGTCTCTAGTGAAGATGCTGAATATATGACTAGGCCAGTTAGTGATTTGGAAATTAAATTAGCTATGTTTGATATTGATGACAATAAAGCCCCTGGGCCAGATGGATATACTGCTAAATTCTACAAAAAATCTTGGTCTGTGGTTGGAGATGATGTTTGTAGGGCTGTTAAAGAATTCTTTGTCACAAGTAAGTTGCTTGGAGAGGTAAATGCAACTTTAATTTCACTTATTCCCAAAATAGATACCCCACAAAAGGTGTCTGATTTTAGGCCTATTGCTTGTTGCAATGTTTTATACAAATGCATTAGCAAAATTCTAACTAACAGAATCAAAATTGCTCTGTGCAAGCTTGTAAACCAAAATCAGAGTGCTTTTATTCCTGGTAGACAAATCACTGATAACATTTTGATTACACAAGAGATTTTAAGAGGGTATAACTGGAAGAATGGTGTAAAGAGGATTGCTATGAAGATTGATATTCAAAAGGCCTATGATACAGTTAGTTGGAGATTCCTTGAAGATGCTTTAGTTCTTTTTGGTTTCCCTATGAAGATGGTGAAGTGGATTATTGGTCTGTATTGGGAGTGCTGCATTTTCTATTTGTGTAAATGGAGATAGATATGGGTATTTTAAAGGGGGAAGAGGTTTGAGGCAAGGTGATCCAATTTCTCCATATATTTTTACTCTTGTAATGGAAGTTTTCACCTTGATCATGCAGAATCTGATTGATAGTGACAGTTCTTTTAGATATCATTGGGGTTGTAAACAATTGAAGATTTCTCACCTATGTTTTGCTGATGATCTCTTAGTTGTGTGCCATGGTGATATCAAGTCAGTGAAGGTGGTGAAGAAGGCTATTGATTTGTTTAGCTGTCTCTCTGGTCTTAATCCAAATTTGGGGAAAAGCACTGTTTTTTTAGGAATGTAAAAGACCATGTGAAACAAGAGGTTTTAAGGATCTTACCATTTAAGATTGGAAGGCTTCCTGTGAAATACCTTGGTGTCCCATTGATTACTAAGCAGATTGGGGTTAATGAATGCAAGGAATTAATTGATAAAGTTAGAAGTAAAGTGAAGAATTGGAAAAACAGAATGTTGTCTTATGCTGGGAGATTGCAACTCATTGCTTCTGTTTTGGGTTCAATGCAAGTTTATTGGTCTTCTGTGTTCTTAATTCCTAAATTGGTGATCAAGGATATTGAAAGACTCCTTAAAGGGTTTTTATGGTGCCAAGGTGAGTTGTCTAAAGGTAAAGCTAAAGTTGCTTGGAAGCACATCTGTATGCCAAGGGATCAAGGGGGCCTGGGAATTAAAGATCTAGGAAAATGGAATGAAGTTTTGATGTCTAAGCATATCTGGAATGTAGCAAGTAATAAAGAATCCTTGTGGGTTAAATGGATAAATGTTTTTAGGCTAAAAGGAAGTAGTATTTGGAATGTGAAAGTAGATGTGAATGCAAGTGCTGGCTGGAAACAAATGTTAAGTCTAAGAGATCTTATAAGGAAACATGTGTTTTATGAAATTGGTAATGGTAATCAGTGTTATTTTTGGTTTGATAAATGGTGCAATCAAGGGCCATTGCGTGATCATATTCCTTCAGTAACTATTGAGGAAGATGGTCTTCAAAGTAATGCTAAGGTTAGTGATATGGTTAGCAATGGTCAATGGAAATTTCCAAATGAATAGCTTGATAAGTATCCTGTGCTGCAGTCTCTTACTCCCCCCATTATTGATCCAAATAAAAATGATATGGCTATATGGATTAATAATGAGGGAAGGAAATGCAGGTTTGCAGTTGGTAATCTGTGGCAAGATATTTGTGTTCATGAAGATAGAGTTCAATGGTGTAAATTGATTTGGTTTTCTCATTGTGTTCCTAAACATTCATTCATCTTATGGCTTGCTATGAAAGGAAGACTTACAACTCAAGATAGACTGGCTAAGTGGTACCCTGGGAGAGCTGACTTATGTTCACTGTGCAATGAATGCAGTGATTCTCATGGACATCTATTCTTTGAATGTAAGTTCTCTAAAGAAGTATGGAATGTTATGAAGAAAGCTATGGATCAGTGTGATATGAGCAATAAATGGAATGAAATTGTGCATGATCTCTGCCAATTACCTAATAATAGATCCATTATGAGTATGGTTAGAAGGATTGTATTGGGTGCTTGTATTTACTTCATTTGGCAGGAGAGAAATAAAAGATTGTTTAGGGATGAGAAGAGAAAATGGGAAGATCTTGTTTCTGTGATTATGAACTATGTAAGGCTAAAATTGCTAAGTCTTAAAGTTATAATGACAGAAAATGTAAAAAAAGTCATGGAAAGCTGGAATGTTGATATGCAATGTTTTAAGAATGAACAAGTTATGGTGGAATGGAGTGGATAGAGTAAAGATATTGGTGCAGTTGGCTAGTACCTTGGTGATGTAGCTATTCCTGAGTGTTCATGGTTCTATTTTGTGTATCTAGTTGAGGTAGCAAGATGGATTATGGATTTCTTTAGGAATATGTCTACATCAACAAAATGTAGTATCCTGCACCTGGTTTTAGTATGTTTTCTGAGATGGCTATGCTGAATGGCCATTGGTATTTTAAAAGGTGATAATATCCTGATCTATATGGATCATTATCATTTTGTCATGTGTTTTGGGGACTTTTAGCAGAGGTGAATTGATTCTGCTGTATCTCTTAAAAGGTATTAACCTGCTCTGCTTTCTCCACCCATTTTGGAGAATGTATGACTTAGTCTCTCTTCAGTTGATGGCTTTGTATCTTGGGGTTCTGGTACATCAATTCTGAGAAATTTCTTCTCATCCTTATAGTAGGCCTTTGTTAGGTAGCTATGGGGATGGTTAGTTTTTTCAGAATTTGGTCTATCATTTATCCCATAAAGTAAGTTTCCAACTGAGAAGGGTAAGTGAGACTGGTGAGGCATGGTATGTTTCTTGGAATAGTGAGGAGTGCAAGATGATCCTACTTGGTCCTTGATATGCAGTGCCTAAAGGAGGAATGGTGATTGACATTAAAAGGGTGTGTGTTCCTCTGCTGATGATGCCTGCTTGTTTCTTAGTTTGAGTCTTTTCTAGTGAGGTGGCTGCTGCTAGTAAGGCTTGAGCTAAGAGATAAGTTAGGAAATGTAGTCAGTTGAGTATAGCCCCTTTTAGTGTGTCAGGGTGCTATATCTTACATGAAAATTCCTTCTAAATCTCTTCTTCTTAGGGCATTGTGGATGTGGGTTGAATGTCCTAAGTTGATTGATCTAGTGGGTATTAGTCATGAAGTTATGGTAGTGAATTGGTGAACTTCTGTATGGTCTTTTGGAAAGATTCTTCAGCATCTGCAAAGTTTAGCTTCTTTGTTTAGATGCTCTGTAATCTTGTATATCTTGTTTTATTGTTCTGTTTCTAGCTATGATACTTTGGATTGGGTATGTCCAATTCCAAAATGTATTCTGTTGTAACTTGTTTGAAAGTTTAGTATATAGTTCACTTTCACCGAAAAAAAAAATCTTGAAAATACGATTCGGATCTTTAGGGTTTCAAGTGGGTTTTACAATTCGTGTTTGAAAAAGGTAAAAGGGACTTGAATACGTCTTGTTTGAGCATAGAAAAGCCACGTACAACCCTTTTAGGGTTCGTATATGTGGCAACTTTTAGGGCTTTTGGTTTAAACGTGGGATTAAATCTAATTAACAATTAAATAAACATGTAGCTAGTGTTTTGGTATCATTTGGTGTATCATATTGTTGGGTTTTTGCATTTTAGGTCTAGTTTATTGTTTTTGATTAGGAATAGACGATGGGTTTGATGTTTGGTTAATGATTGGAGGTTGATTGATTGTGTTTGGATGTTGTGGTATTGATTTGGGAGTGTTTGGATGGTGTTAGGTTGTGGTGATGGGGAGTACGCATCATGAAACCCACGTATGGGTCTTGGGTGGTGTCGTACGTGACCCACATGGACCAATGGTCCGGGTTGAGTTGTCGTGGTAGCTTGTTGGTTGATATTGTTGGTGTTTGGATGAGACGCGTGGAGCCGACAAGCTTCCAGAGCTTGTTTGGTTCACGTGGTCTTAACCGTGACCATGTCATGACCATTAGGGTCATAACATTGGTTTCAGGTACATTTGGTTGGTTGATTGGTTGGCGAGATTGATTTGAGTTGATTTGGGATTGAATTGCGCTATTATGACTTTTATTTGGACTTGATATATATATTGTCAACTTTGAGCAACGTCGGTGTTACTTTGACTTTTTAGTCAATAGTTGACCCCGACAACGCCGTAACATGGACTTTAGTATAGTATGGACTATTGATTGATTAAAAGCCGAGAAGTCATGACTCGTGCTCGTGGCCTCGAAACGAATAACGATATGAAACTAAAATTGGAATTTGACGAAATGTATATATGAAAATGCTAATAAACTATGAAATATTAATAATAAAAAGGATTTTATACCAAAAATATCGATAACAAGACTAAACTTGTTATTTACTATTTTAAATAGAAACTAACGACTAATGGAAATGTTTTATAATAAATAAGTAATTAATGTTTCGAGTGCACGTTTATCGAAATATGCCAATTATGGGCATTTAATACTAGTTTCAAGTATTTATTTACTTACTTTGTGTGCATGGGTTACGGATAACCTAACATTAATAGTGTTGATCCACGTGGGTAGCGGACTTATTAGGTTGACGAATCTAATAAGAGCCCGCCAGGTACGTTGGGTAACATTATTAATGGGTGAATTATCCTTATGACTCTTTAGGATGCGACCGGTTTATGGGATGATAAGCGACAAGAATAAGTAATTGAGTTTATCGAGTTGACGAATCGATAAGGTCTACTATTTATTCAGAAACTTATTGGACTATTGAGCTTATCGCTTAGATGTCTCATTGTGTTGGATTGAGTCACATATTGGTTGTTCGAGTGCATTCATGGCATCATATTGAGTCGATACACCCACATGAGGATACCAAACACTAGGACTAAACGGTGAAACGAGACATTTTTGGAAATAACGAAATGGAATACATTGGGGTAGATAACGTTGATTTTGGGAAATATATATTAAAATTGGTTTACATTTATAGGTTGTGCCGAGTGGATAGTTGCTGAGCCGTGATTACCTGTTATCTTCTACTAGTGTTTATTTGTGCGTTACTTGCTTGAGGTGAGTTTCATAGCTCCATTTTTATCTATGTTTTTAACTAAATTGGGGTGAGAATCATGCTACTGTTTTTGGACCTTTAAAACTATTTGGATTTACTTATGTGCTTGACTGTTTAGATAGATGTGTGGTAGTCGTTGCCTTAGACTAGGGTAGCAATCCTAATTGCTATAAATGTTGCCTAGCTAAGAGTAGACTTCTACCTCGACCTAGTCCGGGGTTAGCAATTACTCTAGACTTTGCTACGACAGTGCTGGACTAGAGTCGCTGGGCTCGTGTGATCACTGGATGCGTGATATGGATTGTGATTTCGGATATGAAACAGTTTGTGAATGATGTGTATCTATCTTAAGTCTCGCATAGCAAATCAACTCCTAGAGGTCCACTATGTTTTATTGAATTTAAACCTATGAACTCACCAGCGTAAGCTGACCTTTTAGCGTGTTTTCTCAGGTATTTAAGTGATGTTTGGAGTACGTGTTCGGTGGAAGCTTAGCAAGGAGGCATGGTTCAAGGATCATATTTGACTCTGATAATTTATGAGGACCTATTTTATTAAATCATGTTTGGGCCTAATATTTACATTTTGGGATTAATGTTTTGAATATTTAAATTTGGGATTGGTTTTGAATGTTAAATGACTATCTTGTTTGCTATACTTGTGTGAGATACCAATCCAGTCGTAACGCCCCGAAAACTTGATTAAGTCTTCCGCTGTACCGAGATTTGGGAGTGTTACAGATACGACCTGCATAATTAAAAGATTGGTTTATTATCTTCAACGACCACTCTTTTAACACCTGAAAGTTTCTTTAAGGCTTACAAACTGAGGCATGGCACAATGGTCTAAGAAACAAATGTTTGAAGACAATATTGAAAAGTAGTTCTCACTTGCATTTATCATGTGTTTGTTCTAAACAATTTCTTTTCGTGCTTTCCTAATGTTCGTTCAAAACAATTTTTTTTCGTATGTGTTTCATTTCAACAATTAAGTAATTTTATTTTTTTCTTCCATTTATGGATCTGATATGATGTATCTATATCATTTTCTTTAATTCATGATGTTATTTCTAATGTATGAAGTTTTATTCCACGTATGAGTAAGCATTATTTAATTAATTTGTTATGATACTTCTGATTGTTATTTGTACATATAATACGTGATCAAAATATGACGATTTCCAACTATTTTGTTAAATATATTTTTCATTGTTCATTATTTCTTTTTCCGTTTAAATATATTTGAAAAACAATTTTATAAGCGTAACCCGCCTATCGGGCGGGTCATGAAGTTAGTACTATATAATTAACTAAAACCTTTGGATAATTACAATGATTTTTTGGAGAAAAAATTACACATTTGGTCCCTGTGGTTTACCTCAAATAACATGTTTAGTCCCTAAGTCATTTTAATTACATCACACATACCTATTTTTGAAACTTGTTGCCCATTTAGTCCCTATTTTAAAAGATAGGGATCATCTGTGTAATTATTTACAGTTTCTTTTATTACACGGATAGTCCCTATTTCTCATAATAGGGACTAAATGGACAACAAGTTTCAAAAATAGGTATGTGTGGTGTAATTAAAACAACTTAGGGACTAAACCTGTTATTTAGGGTAAACCACATAGACTAAACGTGTAATTTTTTCTTTTTTTTTAGAGGAGACTAGGATAATTATTCTATTTCCAAAAAGATCTTTGGATCATTAGCTAAAGACCTTCATAACTCCATCTTTTTGGAAAAGTATGCAAACATACATACTTTTTGGTTACCTACATACAACATCGCTTACACAACTCCAATACTTTGGATAATTAGCTAACGACCTTCATTTGTTCGAGAGAGGTGTTGAGAAAACTGGGATACTTTGTGGGTGCCTAAAGAAGTTATCTGGATCAACTCTAGCCTTGATTCTGATCAGCTTCTTAAAATTGTCACTCTTCCAATACCTTTCACCCCAAACACTCGCTTCTTCATAAGTATCACTGCCAACTCCTAAATCCAAATCATTGTAGTTAGAATACGCTTCCCGTGGGTTACTTGATACGTACGGCTCTAGAAACGCTTCGAAGCTTTGTAGCCAATCTCTTCGTGCAAGCGATGTTGGAGTTGTGTCTGAAGTTTGATCGCTAAAGTCAACCATCTTGAAAAGTTGGAACAACACCCCAGCTCTATGAGGATACGGAATTGCAATTTCGGAGTACTCATTCATTATTCCTCCAAACGGGTTGATTTGTAAAGTCGCTGATCCGTCGTTTTCAAACATCTTTTCCCATATCTTTGTAAGCCCCTCTATGGAGATTGGTGCTCGAATATAGTCAGATTTACCTTTGTTGTTCAGCTTGAGAATGGCTGATTGGTTAGCGAGAATCTCGGTGGGAGTCGAGGTTGAAAAGCCTACAAATAGAAGGCTTGCTTGCACCATTTTCACTTCTTCACATATCTCTCGTGTCACATTAAGCTCTGGGAAGTTTTCTTCTAGCAACGGAAGCAGTGTGTCGCTAGTACCTTGATAGATTCCTTCAAACGCCATTTTTATGGTTTTCTTTGTCGTATTTCCAACATTTTCGCCAAACATTTGGATCCTTATGTGCAAGTTTCGATCAATATTTGGCATAACAGTTTGAAACTTATGGAAAATTTCCGTAGCCCCTTCTTCCAAAGTTTTATTGACTGCAAAATAAGTCACTAATTCTGGAACTGGAACCAACCTCAGCTTCCATGCAAGAACAATTCCAAAACTAGAAGCACCGCCACCACGAATTGCCCAAAACAATTCTTCGCCCATCGAACTCCTATCAAGAATATCACCATTAACATCCATAAACCGAACATCAACAACATTATCAGCTCCAAGACCGTATTTCCTCATCAGATTCCCGTATCCACCACCACCCAAGTACCCGCTAATGCCGACTGTGGGCCAAATACCAGCTGGAAAATACAACGTATCTGTCTTTTGAGAAATAGTATAATATACTTCCCCAAGTACAGCGCCAGCCTGGACCCGCATGGTTCTATTCGCAACATCCACGTCTATAGACCTCATATTAATGAAATCAATCATGACAAAGGGCACGTCAGCTGTGTATGAGAGACCCTCAAAGTCATGGCCTCCGGACCTGATCCTGATCTCATATCCATGTTTCTTGGAGCATAAAAGAGCAGTTCGGACCTGGGATTCGTCGACAGGAGTGACAATGACTGATGGTTTAGGAGTGTCTGGTTGATTGAACCTAGCATTGTTGACTCGTGCTTGCCAAATTGGTAAGAAGGATGAATTGGCGGAAGTGAAAATGAGTTGAGAGATGGAGGTAAAGTTGTTCGAGTGCCAGCGAAGACATGATTTGAAATCTTCGGAACCTGGTGTAACATCAAGGTTTGAGACCAAAGATCGGCATGAACCCGTAATGCAAAGAGCTAGAAACAAGTGGAGAACACAAGAGGTTATAAATTGAGACTTCATAATGTAAGTTTTTGTGTAGTGTTTTGATGGAATAATGAGAAATGAAGTGTTTAATTTATACTAGGCGAGTACCCGCGCCTAGCGGCAGCGGTTCCTAGCGGCAGAAAATTAACGATATACGATATTGTGATAAGTGTTTCGTATAACGTTCAAAATAGAACGTGAAAAGATTTAAATGTAATTGCAATCTGTTCTAACATGCGATTATTCATCGTGTGGTGATGGCTTGTTTTCTGGGGACGTGCGGTGGTGTTTGGTGGTGGTGTTTATATGGTGGAAGAAATGGAGAGTTTTTTGTATGGTGTGAATTGTGAGATTAGATACAAGACTTCCAGTTTTAACATTTCCAATTTTTTTCTCTTACATTTGACTATCAACTTTCAACATTTCAACTTTGACTATTTTTCTTTTATATGTAGTAATAGATAATAGATATACATTTTTGTATCATTCCAAATACTCCCTCCGTCCCATTTTATAAGTCCATCTTTGAAAAGTCAAAGTCTTTTTCTTCTAAGTTTGACCGTATTTATTTTTTTTCGTGTTATATAATACTTGATACAAAATATATAAGTTGATTTGTGTTTTAAATGTATTTTCATTGGTATACTTTTCATCAAGTATTATATAACACAAAAAAAGATAATTACGGTCAAACTATAAGGAAAAAGACTTTGACTTTTTGAAAATGGACTTATAAAATGGGACGGAGGGAGTATATAAATTTAATTTTTGTTGAAGACCGGGTTGACCCAGTAGTCCAACCGGTTGAACAAATAACCTAGTGACTCGACCGAGTCTATTAGAGACCCTGTTTTTAAAACATTAATTAAACACTAACACTATTTAAAGTGAATGAAAATAAGATGGTTTATAAACGAAAATAATAATAAAAGTTTGTAATTTTCATAAATAGTTTACTTAATTAACAATTTCAAATTGAAGAATTCAAAAACTCGTGGTAGTTTTAAAACTTCTATAAATGGAATCCTAAATGACTTTATTGGTAACTTATAGCAACTAATGAAATTGAAAATTAGTTAAGGAATTATTTTCTACAATTACGATCAAAATTGACAAAACATAAATACATGACTTATTCACCACGTATTTATAAATACTTTCCAAAACTACATTACAAATTCCTTCATGACTGGAGAATTATATGCTTTGAATGATGCATATTGCTTTGAATCTCATATACTTACCATGTTTATATATAAGCAAAACATATGCTAACCAAATCTCTCTCTTATAATAGATTTTAAGTTTTCAAACTTATCAAGAATTCAAATTTTAAGAAATGATATACATGTAATATATGTACTAAAAATAAAGAGAATCGAGTATACAAAGTTATCTATTTCATAGACTTGATTTTTTTATTGCAAGATATTCTCTCTATCTATACTACATTAAATAAAAAAATGGTCAACATGGTCAATATTGAAAAAGTGAAAAGTGAAAAAAGTGGAATAGTGAAATTTTTGCATGGTATCTTTACATGGAAAGTATTCAATTTGTTTTCAATGTATTTAAAACAAGGAAAAAGTGAATTTTAATTATGAAAATTAAAATGGCTGGCATTTAAAATATTGAAAGGCAAGTAAATCAATTTTGTAATTTCTAACATTAAACAAATGGTTTAGGAGAATGTTTAATGATAGAGGTTTATGACTTTGTGTTACTATTTAATTTTAGAAGTGATACAAACACATTAATGTGATAAGACGTTTTAGGTAAAGATGGTCAATAACATTTAAAACAATTTGAATTACAAGCTTGCACATGAAGGTTTCATATTCTCACTATAAAAATGATAGAGGGTTGTATTCGGTTTGTAACTTTTTTTACATGTCACTAAATTGTTGTTACTTTGTTTCACTAATCTGGTTATATTTGTGTAGTTTGCTCCTTAACATAAGGTAAGGTATGCCCTTCATGTTTAGTAGATTTCAATTTCATTGTTCATTAGTTTTTTTGTTGATTATTTAGGGTTTTTATCGAGACACAAAGATTGATTAGTGGAAGATATAAAATTTTCTCAATGCATGTTTTCTTTGCAGGCTTTGAACATAATTTACCATTTTTGTTTTACTTTTCCAATTCTATTTAGTAGGTACGAGTTCGTTGAGGATGAAACAACAATAAGGATTGATTGAATATATATAGTGGTAAAGATGTTTAAATGTAAACCCCATGTTGACTCATCTACGATTGTATATCGATAAAGATGCAACTATGACCAAGTGTTCAAATTTCCACATGATTGATGAGATCAAAAGTTAGTGATACTAGCAAAGTAGAATGATGTAATCATTCGATCAAAATTTACATGTGACATATCATAACATGCAGTGTATATTCATCGCAAGAATGTATTGTCGGAAGCTTAATTTGTTAACGGGTTATTGATGACATTAGATACAATATCGTTTATCTCTATGTGGTTGTGTATATATATTTTTTTAAAGTAGCATAGTCTCAAAGGCAACAAATTAAAACTCATATGATCAATCACTCTTAATATTAAACCATACAACTATTCTCATTATATTATTGTAGCTATTTAACTTAATATATGAGCAATAACACATAAAGCAATATAAAGACCAACAGGTGGCCTAACTTCTTTTTAAAGAAAAAAATAAAAGAATATGTCGTTATTGGAGGTGAGGCAATAGGTGACACATATTAGTGTGTTAAAAAAAACAAAAAAAACAAAAAAAAACAAACAGTGATTTTAAAGTGAAAACGATGTAAAGTGTTTCTAACAACATATTTGATGTGCAAAGGACGAAAAATACATAGGATTTACCTAACTTGATAAAATACATCTATTTTAATATGTATATGCATATAATTTTGAGTTAAAAAATAATTTTTTATACATTTAATTCAAATTAATGCATCTCAAATGTGTAGTTATAGTTATTAATCCATTCTAACTTTTTTTTTTCTCATTTAATCATAATACTTAGTGCGAGTTGTATATGTTCATCTATGTACGTATACATTGTTATACAATTTCTAAACAACTAATTGTATTTGTATTGATCCACAATTTGTGTGGGTAGTATTATGCTTCCAATTTTAGCTCAAAAAAAAGGGAAGAAAAAATGGGATTAATTATATGATTTGAGAACTAATAACTTCAATTCACAAATTATATAGTTTAGAGTCTTTATAGTCATGTTAATGATAGGCATATCTTTAGTAATAGTTTTTAACTAAGCCAATACGTATGTATATCAACGAAATTTATAGCGGCAAATAGTTTAGTTGTCATATTGTGATTTGAGTATTTCATGTAACGTTTATGCGTACAACGTGAAATAATCAAAACAATTATGTCTTCTATTTTAGAGAGTAATAATATTTTCATTCAATAAAAACAAAGTTCCTCTTTTCTTTGAAACAACATTCAAAAATTCAAAAAGTTGTTGAATTATTGTTTTAGAAACAACATAAAATGAATATAGAAAAAAAAAGTTGGTAATATTAACGAGTTATTTTGAGGTTCCCCGAATATCGATCAAGATTAAGCTATAATTGTAATTTACATTTAAGGGCATAACGGTAATTATACACTTTTTATTTTAAGAGTTTTAAGCTAAATATCTATATCTATATCTATATTATTATATAAAATGTTTAGGACATTCTAAATATAGAAGTTTTAAAATTTTAAGACAAAAAACATTTCTAATAAAAGTAATCCACTAAACTTGTAACCAAAAGTACAATTAATATACCATTAGGTATAATGCAATAATGCATAAATCATCTAACTTGTAACATTCTTGTATATTAATGCCATAATTAATGAAATCATTAAAACACTCTCACTCAAAAGTACAATTAATAAGGGCAGTCATTTTGTTTAATATTATACCCTTTTATTGAGTAAATCTTTTTCCTTAACAAGCTATGATGAAACAAATGAAAGTGATAGTCTCATGCAATGTATATCAATTGAGTAATGCATGACTAAATTGCAACAAATCTCACGGTAATGGAGTAATGCATGACTAAATTGCAACAAAATCAAGATGTCACGTTGCGATGGCTATTAATAAAGCTCAGGGTCAAACAATTTCAAATGTGGGTGTCTATTTACCCGACTTTGCTTTTTCGTGTGGCGAGCTTTATGTTGCTTTGTCTAAAGGGATATCACATAGAACTACAAAGGTATTAGTGAAGCCAGTTAAAGAGTCCGGTCAAGAAGGAGTCTACACCTCAAATGTCATCTACCAAGAAGTTTATGTGACGAGTAACGTGTATTGTTAGTTAGTATCTTATAATTGATGTAATATTTTCTTTTTCATTCTTACTAAATATTTTTATATGTCGTTTGATACAACTTAAGAATTTTTACTAGAGTTGAATTGTCACATGTTACAACCGTTTTCAATTACATTTTGATCTTTTCACGTTCTATTTTGAACGTTATACGAAACACTTACCACAATATCGCATATCGTAATTGTCTGCCGCTAGGAACCGCTGCCGCTAGGCGCGGGTACTCGTCTAGTGAAGTAATAAGCGTGAATATTAGCAATGATTTTTAGCTATTTTTTTTACTTAAAGTTTGGATAGTATAAAATTTATGGTCAATTATATCGAGTGGTCTTGCAAGCCAATCACGGCTTGTTGTCACTCACCGTAATACCGTCTCTAGCATTTTGTTAGTGCTTTTAAATAGATGAAAAGAATTATGCCAAAGTGAAAGACAACTAGTTTGAAATGTTGGTGTTGGAATTTCGTCTTCATCATCATCACTTGAGATGATAATAACCTCATCCTAGTTTCACTATATCAAGTTCGGGTTGAAAATAGATTACGATTTGAAGCAAGATTGGAAAGGGAATGAAGCTATAAACAAACAAACAACACATTGCAAACGGACACCAACACAAATAAACAACTCTCACTCACTCGTATCTATATCAAGTTCGGGTTTTGTTTTGCAGACAACACATTGCAAACGGACACCAACACAACCAAAACTTTGAATTTACTTAAATTCAAAAGCAAAATTAATTCATAAAAACTATTCTCATAACCAAATAAAAATGAAAAAAAAAAAAACAAATCTCAAAGACTTAAACCAAAGATTTTGAATCTACAAACACATTTTGCTCAGATTAACTCATGCCTTGGCTGCAGTAATAGAGGTTGCTAAGCCGAGTCAACCTCGCACTCAACCATCATTCCATTTAGCCCAACCAAACCATAAACTTGAAAAATCATCACAGCAAAATAAAACATATCCGGCAACCAACATATAACAAAAACAAACGAAAATTACTTTGCGTCTCTTAACCAAAACACATATCCAACATATAATTTGCCTCAATTAATGTCATTGGCAGATATAACAAAAGAACCATAAGAACAAATGAACATATCCAACAGCAAACGCATCGGGCAAAATCCGGATATCAAAAAACATAAATATACATATCAAAGAACAAAGTCAAAGCAAGAAATGGCCTTCGCAAACACATCCGGATATCCGAATAACCACCTACAATCTCATACACAAATAACCAGAATCTTATGGCTATCGAAACAAACACATGACAAAACCAACAAATTTCTCCAAGACCCGAAACCATCAAATAAAATAAAATCAAGACCCGTAACCACCGGCAATCACATCAAAACCACTCAACCAATACATATAAGCCACCACAATTTCTTTAACATAACCATCAAACTAAACAACCTAGCCAACTGAAACAATCTACAACAGAGAAATTGTGGCGATCTCAGTATACGGCGGCAATAATGGTGACGGTATACGGCGGCAATAATGGTGATGGAGCGTTTTATTGTTTAGATAGAGATGAAAGAAAAATTATGAGTTGGTGTTTATCTATGGAAATGATATACGTTTTATTGTTTAGAAAAATTATGAGTTGGGAATTTATTTTTCCTTTACTTCTTGTTGTGAAATAAAAACTTGTGTTGGGGGTTGTTTATATAGGTATGGTAACGAAATGTTTAAATTAATTTTTCCCTCCAATGAAACAATGAATGGTGTAGCAAATTTGAAAATTGAAAATACATTGGAATCAAGTTTTAATACTTACCATGCAAACTTACAATGCAAAATAATACATTGATATTCCACTTTCCATGCAAAATAATATGAATGGGATAAAGGTTGGCAAATGATATTCCACTTTTCATGCAAATAATACTAATTAGAAAAGTTGACTAATTGATATTCACTTTCCATGCAAATGATATACGCACAGAATAAAACTTTCCATGCAAATGACTAATTGATATTCCACTTTGATTTGATATACTGGCGTTAATTCATATTTGTAGAGTTGACTAATTGACCATTTCCACTATTTCATTTTTTCCACTTTTCACTTTTCCAACATTGACCATATTGACCATTTTTCCTTTTAATGTAGTATAGATATAGATATAGATAGAGCGAAGGGAGATTTTTGATGGTGTTTCTAGATGTAATATACCCCTATGCTTTGAATTATAAGAATTGACGATCGAGTCTCATTTGAATTTGAATACTACACGTTTCCAACATCTTTTAAATAAAATTAAAAAACCATACTTTTCCAACATTCACCTAACCCTTTTTACCATTCCACATTGACAAATCTCTTTTGATATGACTAGTCGGATACCCGCGCACAGCGGCAGTCAAAATTATAGTTATATGTGTTAGTTGTATGTGTTTGTTTGTGTTACCCGTATAGTAGTTTTCCCGTGACATCATTATTCCCGTATATAGAAATACCCTCGCAATCTCTTACACGTCAAACACTCCCTCAAAATTATATGATTTTGACGAATCAAGATTGTATTGATTGAAATAAAGGTTAAAGTTATAAAAATTTGAATTAAAATAAAATAAACCCACTAAAAATATTAAAACTAAAAACTCATAAAAGTATACGAAAATGGATGTTGAATTAAAGAGCATAAAACTTTAGAAAATATGGTGAAATTAGATTATAAAAAAAATAAATAGATAAAAAGATATTTTAATTTGGAAATAAAGATAAATTTTTAGTTGAGAAGTGACATATGTCACTTTATAATTGGTGCTCCTTATCTTACTTTTTAGTGGTTAAGAGTTAGGCTTGGAGTTTGTTAAGAAGTGACACATGTCATCTCATGATTGGAGCTCATTATCTTAATTTTTTTGTTTAGAAATTAGGCTTGGAATGAGGTTTTACTTTTACATGCATTATAATATAGTATAGATAAATAAAAAAAAAGGCCATACTTATCTTTTTCAAAAATCTTTATCATATCTTCTAATCCGATGAACAATTTTTACATATTTGTATCTTATAAGTTATGATGTGAAATATGCACCTATATAGAATATAACTTTTAGGCTATGTTTGGCGACATGTAGCTGTAGCAGTAAGTAGTAGTAAGCAGTAGCAGTAAGTTGTAGTTGTTTGTTTAAAAAATGTGTTTGGTAACGTAGCTGTAGCAGTAATTATAAATTGTAAATTTATGAAAAAGGTCATATACATATTAAAATAAAATAAATGATTAAACAAATGAGGGTATATATGTAATTTCATAAACTAAACGCTTGGAGCAACTGTGGAATGCTTAATCAAGAAGCATTTAGATTGGAGCGGTAAGACAATATTCTAACGCTTGTTGAGGCGTTGCCAAACAAGCTTTTCATCTATAATGCTTACCGCTTGTCGTTTGTCGCTCCTAAACGCTTCCAAATGCTTGTTGCCAAACATGACCTTAGAATTGTTAGAAATACTTAGAACAAAAAACTGAAAAATGATGTCTTAGTAAAAAATAAGTGAGATAAGATAGTACTCATATTTCTAATGATGCCCACAATGCTCATTTAAGAGGTGTTTTCTTTTCACTTAATTAGTGAGTCCAAACTTTTGTACTTTCTTAATAGGGATGTTCACAAAAATGTACCTCTCTCTATCAATTAAATAGCTAATATACTAGCATCTTCAAATCATTTAATTTAGTTAACAACCTTTTTAGCTGCGTTCATAATAAATATATTTAATAATGATTAAGAAAAAAAGACAGTTATCTGAAAAGAAAAAAAATGTGATGTCTATAACAAATATACACTAGAGATTTTATCTATTTTTAGGAGGAAAATATATATAAGAACATGTGTATCAAGTAAAATAGTTGAATCAACTTGAGAAAAGTTTCTTTGATTGATAATAATGTGTAAAAATAAATAGTATGCACTAAATATGCGTATCAACTACTTCGTATAAAAAACTATAATAAGTTTAAGGATAGAGGAATAATAATATTTTTTTTTACAATAATTGAGTTCTGGAGTGAATAATATACATAACTAGGTAGACTATTTGGCCGTGCTAAGCACGGCCCTAGATAGTTTACATTTCTATCTCTCGCGCCATTTTAATTGTTTAAGAAAAGCGTAGTTTGAGATAGGTTCAAGTTTGTTTTTGAACAAAGTTTGAGCAAATGATGTTTTTATTACCTGAGTGACTATAGAATAGATCTAAAAATAAGAAGTTAAACTAAACGATTATGAAATAAGAAAAACAAAAAGTTAGCGGAATTTTTTTGCACAATGCACTACGGTATCTAGCCATACCCCTTCCACCCACCCCACCTAAGGAATTTCAATTTTTCACAAGTGAGAGTTTGACTTATCTAATTTTTATCCATGTAAATAAGCAACTCGTAGCAAATAGTACACATTCATTTAGGCTGGTTCCAGTAAGGGGATTCAATCATCTTCATTTTCACTGCCACGTCAGCTTTCTCTCTCCAGCGATCTTCAGGCGATTAGATGCCCCGGTAAAGGCGACCTACACTACAAAAAATATACCCCACAAAAATACCTTTTATATTAATTAAACACATACAAACAATCACACGATTGTCGATCGTGTAGGGGATCAAGTTGGGCCTTTTTTTGGGCGATCGACAATACTCACAAAAGGACGATCGATTGGTGATCGATCGCCAAACTCGATTGTCTCTATTGGAACCAACCTTATAACATAAGATATGACTATAATTCTAGTTTTTTAAAAAAAACTTGAATAAGTTCTCTCATTATCCATTGGGAAAAATTAAATCTATAAACATTTATGATTTCAGTTGTAAATAAAATAACCATAAAAACTTATTTCATTAACATTTCAACAACTTAAGTAGTGATACTTTACCTTAAACCTTGTGCTAATAATTTTTAATATCATCCTAATTTACAAAAAGTAAAATATAGCTACCTACCATATAGCCTCATCCTTACTCATCTCAGCCATCACAAATTAGACTATACATATCAATTTTAACATGTGAAGTATATATGTCATTTTTCAATCTTTGTAAAATATGTCTTTTCCATAGATATTATTTCTATAACAGTGAAAAAAGCCTCAAATTTCAATCAGATCACATCCTCACATTATCTCCTACCACCTTACTTTAATTAATGTATATTTGGCGCGAAACGGTGTGAAGCTTCTTAAGGCGGTGAACGGTAAGTAATGAGTATTTTAAATTTTAGTAGTCGTTTGGCAAAAAGACGATGAATTTTCAGTAATTTTTAGAAAGGTTAATTTTTTAATATTTCTTTAAGAAGCGGTGAGCAATGAGCGATAAGTTATGGCTACTGCTCACAGTTCACAACTACTGCTGACTGTTATTGTTAACTGCTACTTTTAACAAACACATCCTCGCATATTTTCCCCCCATAGCGTTCTTTGAAGTTTACTCGATATCCTTTCCGTTTTTACCTCTATGTTTCTCTTCTAAAATACATAATGGACCCATCACATAATTGCATGCACACATTGTCTCTACAATAAGATAATGCAACAAAAATCAAAACATAGAATATGTATATGTAGGCTTGAATACATGTTCAAAAAAAAAAAAAAAAAAAAGGCTTGAATACACATTAATTAAATTTTCATTTGTTATTTTCCTCGGGTACTAAAAAGGTTAAAGAATGGGAAGAAAAAATTGTGATAGCAACTGACTACGTATAGTTGTTAATTTGTCAAAAAAATTCGATGAAAATTTAGTTACACATTCCTTAATATTTATTAGTCCATCACCAAATTAGTATTCTTCAAGAATCCTTTTATCTTTTGATTTTCATCATCGAACTTCAAAGCTCCATGCCACCATTTTCTATCATATCAATATTCATCTCAAACTTCTTATATTCAAGTTTTACCATCAAAACACCTAAAACCACACATATACGTGTAAGTATGCGTCTATGTTCTTTAGAATGGAACCATACGCATGTTCATCTTTTTGGCTCATGAAAGAATCCAAGCCTCAAATATAAATGCTAATCCATATATATACATTAAAGGTAGGAGTATTGAACTATGGCCTAACAACTATACCTCAATCACTTACAGTATTATCTTTCTAGAAGAAAGTCAAATATTACTTTTTGATTGACTTCAAAGATATCCACACACGCAAAATCAAATCCATATGATTTTTGTCCCAACACATGCTGACATACACATCAATGTCCATACTCGATCTTTAATATCATGCCATATTTTCTCTATTCGGCCATACTTGTACCTGAACTAAAAATGTGGCTATAAATCAAATCACGTACATTATAAGAAAGAATCACTTTCAATATTGTACTGACATGGTTTTTATTTATTTATTTATTTATTATTTTTTTTCTTTTTCTTTTTTTATTTGTTTAATAATCAATCATATTGAAGTAAAATTTTTAAGAGCCAAGACTTTCAAATCCATTCACACTTATCAATGATCATATGAGAAACCGATCCAAAAGATCTATCTTTTTAGTAATTACTTACACATGTATTGCCATAATCGATGGTAAATGTGTTTTACACTTAACACTAATAAACTTAATATATAAACCTCATGCAAATCTCTTTACACAATCAAGCTACACAATAGGAGAGTTTCTTAATACACTTGTTCAAGCCAATGGGGTGTGAAGTTTTATAACTCTCTAATAACATAAATCTTGAGGATATGTGTATAAAGAAACTCATCTATCGTGATTAAGAATGTCATTGCCATATCATGAAGTAAGAGTGCTGCTGCAAATATCTCATTCTCAAGCATAAAAATAAATCCGGTACCACTTGACACTTGCCTTATGGTCACTTTCAACATCAAAGCAATGACAGAGTGGATATATATATATATTTACACGTATAAACCACGAGACATCTGAGTTAGTTATTGATTACCTCTATGAAGGGAACTTGTACAAGAAAAAAACACATGTTATCCCATATAACTAATCTAGTATAACTTGAGAGCCATAATGCCAAACTTGCAAACGGTTGCCTAGCTAGAAGATAAGGCTACAAATGTATAGCACCAAAGATTCTGATAGAAATCACAACATATATCATTTGAACAGTTAGTCCGAGATTTTATTCTTCATTCCAGCCTTTGGATTTGGATTTTTGAAAGTTAACATAAACTTCATCATCATCTTCTTCATCTGTTATCACCTAATCAGTCATTTTTACACAATATCAGTATATATACTCAATTAAACCTTACTCCACCATCATTAACAAACAAAAGAATTGACATGCGTAACAAATGGTTGATACAAATAAAGAAACATGCATACCTGTGAGACCCTCCAAAGTAACTTAATAGTAATCTCATGAAGAAAAAGAAGACACAATTGTTGTTTCTGGAAATTAGAGAGAAATATGTAGATCGAGAAAGTGAGAGATGATTGAAGAAGAGATGAGGTATGTCATGTTTTCTTTTATAGAAGTGGTATAAGGGAATGGCCATATAAAGAGCTGCAAATGATGCGTAGAGCAAAGAACAGTTGCAAACTGTTTGGTGCTGATTTGGCATATCCTAAGGCATCAACAGTAAATTAGCAACTCTCTTTTATAATATAGGTAGAAACAAGTGCGTCACAAAGTTTCTAGAACAAATATTCGGGAATTATGTAAAGGGCCCGTTTGGTTTGCTTAAATGAATCACTATGGATATGGTTTGAGGATATATTTGGAATTGAATGACTTCACATAAAAAAATAATTAAGGGGCTGTTTGCTTTAAGGGTTTTGGTCACTGGATTAAGGATTAAAGTAAAATCATTCGTTTGGTTTATGCCTGTGAGATTTGAAACTGGGACTGAGTCTGAAAAAAAAGGGATGTACAAAACCCCATCGGATAGCTTCCTTTTGGCTTTGATTTCTGACAACCTAACATGACAATATTCTCTCTCCTATTAATTTTTAATTTTCTATGTGCAAATGTCGCTTTCACATATGTGTTTACCTCACAAAAATTTAATTTATATATTTTTTAATAGGCCTATCCATAATTTGTATTTATTTTTAATACTAAAATAATAATAGATTTCAACCATAATTTATATCTCAATATATAAAACAAACAATTTTTATTTTTTCAATCCAAAACCCAAATTTAAATCCTAATCCAAATCTAAATCCAAATCTAATCCCACCTATATACCAAACGGGACCTAAAAGTATAATTGAGAGATAGTGGTGGGTCATACATTTTTTTTCTTTTATTTTGTGATAGAAGAAACATGGGTATCCTCAAACCACCAAAAATAGCCACCTATCTAGATACCCTTGTTTGAAGGGTTTTCTCATACCCATATCATCAAGCAAACACATTTGATCATTCTCACACCCATACTACCATTCTCATACACGCATACCAAACATGCCCTAAATTAAAGACTACAATATCAAAATTAAAGACTAAGCCAACTTCCAATGTGAGTCATCACCTGCACCAAGCTAAATATTAGTAAAGTACAATATCAAAATTAAAGACTAACCCTTTAAGGGAAACTCATACTTATCATTAAAGCAAGTACGAAGAGAAAAGATACACATGCATAAGTAGTGAAGTACAAGTACGAGAGAATGCTACCATCTTGAAAGCATGTGAGAAAGAGTGATATGGAGGTTACCTAAAAAAACGTTGACAATATATATTCAAAACCCTAAGACTATCTTTATTCACAATCCATCACAACTCAATCTTTTAATAAAATAATATTTTCTCTTTCCTCCACCCACACAACCAATACATACAACCAATCTATATTTTTTTTATCATTTATCAACAACCCAACCTAACATATAATATTATTTCTATATATTTAATAAAATATTTGAATTTGAATAAATCTCGCTCGTACGGATTTTAATTGAAATAAAATACGTTTTTCATTAGAAAAATAAAATTACAAAACATGAAGAAATTAAAAGTTACAAATTTTAGAGATACAAATGACATAATTAATTATCATCGCCAAATTTTTGCCATATATGCTCAATCAAGTCATTCTTTAGAGATGAATGAGCTTCTCTTTTGCGCAGTTGTTGTCTGTTTCTCATATAACTTCTCAAATCCGCAATTCGTTCAGTAGAGTACTCAACAACATCATTACCATTTGTATGCGCGTCGTTCAAAAATTCGGATGGATCAAAATTTTGGTAAGTTTCTCGTTCATCTTCAACTATCATGTTGTGCATAATAATGCAAGCATTCATAATTTGTCCCATTTGTTCGTAGTCCCAAATAAGACATGGACGTCGAAGGAATGCGAAAAGAGCTTGTAGAACTCCAAATGCCCGTTCCACATCTTTTCGAACGGCCTCTTGATGTTGAGCGAACAACCTATGCTTTCTAATTTGTGGAGAAGTTATAGATTTGACAAATGCAGCCCATGAAGGATATATGCCATCAGTAAGATAATATGCCATATTTTTTTGCTTACCATTCACAACATAACTCACTTTTGGTGCTCGACCTTCTAACACATCACTAAAAACAGGAGATCGATGAAGAACATTAATATCATTGCACGAACCTGGTGTTCCAAAGAAAGCATGCCATATCCATAAGTCATATGATGCAACAACTTCCAGGATGATGGTTGGCTTTCCACTTCTTCCTGCGTATTGTCCAACCCATCCTGTAGGATAATTTTTCCACTCCCAATGTATACAGTCAATGCTACCTATCATACCTGGGAACCCACGTTGTTCCCCGACATAGAGTAGCCTCACTAAATCATCTTCATTTGGCCTTCGTAGGTACTCATCACCAAAGCAAGAAATGACACCTTGTACAAACAACATGAGAGACTTTCTTGTCACAGCTTCACTCATCCTCAAGTATTCATCTACGGCATTAAATGATATCCCATAAGCCAACACCCGCATAGCTCCTGGACATTTATGCAATGATGAAAGACTTGGTCTACCCGTGGCATCAGGTCTTTGTCGGAAATTTCGATCATTAGCAGTAACAACATCAACAATACGTAAAAATAAGTGTTTACGCATGCGAAGCGGCGTCGAAATATAACTTCATCAAAGGTTGGGTGGTCCACAAAATAGTCTGCCATTAAACGTGCCTCACCTAGCTCACGTTTCCTATCATGATACACTCGTCTTGCTCTGGAAGGTTGGTCTTGTATGAACAAATTAGGATAGTTGATAATAACATCTTCAAGGATGCTATCAGTGCGTTGATTATATTGAACAACACGTGATTCCCATTCATGATACTCGATTGAGTTGGATGAGATCGAACTTGAATCAGAATCAGATGATAAGTCTTCAGAATCAGATGACATATTTCTTTTGAGAAATTGAATTAGAAAATATAAGTTGAATGTGTAAAACTTGCTATTCGACTTTGATAAATTATCTTTCTTTTTATAGAAGGAAAAAATATCTTGTAATCACAGTGATCAAATTAGACGTTGCCACATGTCATGATAAGATTTTGTTTTGATTATTGATAAGTTTATTAATCTCTATGATCGAATTAGACGTTGCCGCGTGGCAAGATAAGATTTAATTGTAATCGCATAAAAGATTTTCTGTAATCTCTATTATCGAATTAGACGTTGCCACATGTCATGATAAGATTTTATTTTCATTATTGATAACATTCATACTGATACAAACATAATTCAAAATATCACTTTCCATACAACATTTCATATAGATTACGCTTCATGTCTTCTTCTTCTGGTGACAAATGATCTCTTGCCAGCAAAGCATTCAGATGTGAAAGATACATCTTTTTAGTCTTTCTTTCTTCTTTTTTGAGTTCTCTTTCTTCCCGTTTAAGCTCTCTTTCTTCCTGTTTTATCTCTCTTTCTTCTCTTTTCTTATCTACCTCGAGCCTCTTATTCATTACTTCGATTTCACTTTCCCTAGTGATCCTCATTGCACGCAATTCTTCAACACATTCGTTATTAGGGAATGTAGAAGATTGTGATGCCTTACCTTTTCCTTTCTTTTTAGTAGCGTCTCTACCAATAGGTCGTTGAATAGTTGAACCACCAATATTTGGTGTTTCTTGGTTGGAGTGAACAACATACTCTCCTTCTTTAATAGTTCTCGATCTTTTCGTACTGCCGCCACTTTCTTCATTAGGTTCTTCATCTATAGGATGTGAACGTGTATTGTCACGATCTATGTTTAACATCCACTTGGGATGTTTACACATAACTTCGTTAAATACAGTCAAGTCTAAAAACTTACTACCATCCGCCTCAAAAATTGTATGCGCATCAAGTTCGACATCTTTCAAATTCATTCCACTCGTTTTTCTGCTATACGCTGCCTTATAAGCAGCGACCCACTTGCTTCCATTTTCACTAAGTCATTTAAAACGACCTTTCATTTGATTTTCATTCCGAGGGCCGATATCTTTTGGGTTTTCAACTCTCGTCTGCTCATACATTTGACAAATTCTTGCCCACATCGAACTTTTTCTTTGATTGTTTCCACGGGTTGGATCACTACTAACATGACACCATGCTGCCATTAGAGCTATATCTTCTTTGGTTTCCCATTTTGCAATTTTTTCGGTACTTCTGCTTGGTTTTTGAGAATCTTGAAACAAATTTCTAGAAATACTTTGTGAAGTTTCATGATTGGGTATACTAGGAATTTGATTTAGATTTGGAGACTGAGAGTTTAGAAGACTTTGATATTCTCCATAATACTGGGTGTTTGAGAAATAATTTAGATAATTAGGATCCATAGGAAATGAACTAGAGATAAAAAAAGTTAAGAAACCAGAAATGAGAATTGAGAAGGTACATGAAAATATGTTGATATCGGACTATATTTATAGAGAATTGAAAACTAAAATTATTGATATAATTATTATTTATAAAAACTAAAATTAATGTAAATTATCTATTAGTTTATCAAAAATATGGACAACCAATAAGAAACTAGAAGAAAATATATTTGCCCATTTATATTGTGACATGTGGCATTTTAGATAAAGACTTAAAAAACTATAAATTTTGATATATTTTTTTATAATTTTTATTAATAATACATGCCAAAATACAATATATACAACCAAAATACAATATAAAAGGTTGGATAAAAGAAATTTGGAACTACCAATAGACAAGTGCCACATGTTAAGGTTGGATGCTAGATTGGTAAATCACCTAACGACTGAATCGGCAATCAAGTTTTCTTCCTTTTGTTCAATTCTAATATAATATAATTTTTTTTGTTTTCTAGCTATCCAACCGGTTGGAGGCTTTTACCAATAAAGATAGTCTAACAAAATGCAGACAAAAGAATATATTCGTGTCATTCAAAAATTACAGGAACTCAACTATACCAAAATTTCAACAAAATATGTAAAGAAAATACAAAGTCTCACTCAAAATTGTATCACTTTTTGTTGGTGCCCTCAAGATCTCCTTGCCTCCATATCTATGTTTTCCGGCCGCTAGATCCTTAACGGTAATAATATGAAATAGTCATTTGAGCGTACATGTACGTATTCATACCTGGAAAAGTTAAAAAAATAATAATCAGTGGTTGAAACACTAAATACCCATATTTTAAGCTAGAAACTAAAAAAAGGAGGTTCAAGAGAGTAAATGAGGTAACCTTTGTTGAAGTTTAAACATATTAACATATAATATAAACATATAATAATACGAGTACGCAACGAAAAACAAGATCAAATAGTGCATATTAATTAACTTATAGTGAATCGACTCAAAAACAAAACCAAACTAGATTCAAAGATTTGAATCCTCTATGGTTTCACACACTACACGTAGTTAAGCAATATAATTAGTATGCTAGTACTTGGATCACGAAAACAATCAAAACACTTTTGTTCAAAACCAAAATCGAAAACCCAAGCCCTTGACGGGGTGGTGTTCGATCGGTTTGAAGAGAGGGAGGAGAAGAGAGAAGATTTGATTGCTTAGGTTTTCCAAGGGATGCAAAATAATGAATAAAGGATTCATTATATAGGCATGGAAAACTTGGAGTGCAAGCGAAGCAATCCCATTCCCTTTGGGACTCCTATTTGGCCGACCTATAAAAAAGAAAGGGGGGGGGGTCTAGAACTTTTCTTATCTTGACTTTACAACCGAGTCCTTATACTTGTCGTCTAACGACAGTTAGTTAAATGTCGTTAAGTAACTAAGTTAGTTAACGTCCGCTAAGTGTTTTTCATGAAATAATAATTAATAAAATACATTAATGTATTAACTACTTATAATTGTATGATTGTGTTAACGCATGTGACCCTATAAGCTCAAGTAATTTTCAGGCATACATTATTTGTGATATGGGCATATCCCAACAGCTACCACTTGAATATGTCTCAAATAATGTAATAACATTGGTGAACATTTATCAACACGCCAATACTCCAAGAAATACCCGAGTGTTGTTTTGTAAAGTCTCAGTTAAATAATTTAAACATTTACTATCCCTTTGTTTTCGATACCATGTTAAATATGGATATGGATCTAATTAATTCCATAAGTTAACGCTTATGTTTCTCGTTTCAACGATTGATCAAGATTACCAAATTCATCGGGATATATCCAGATCTCCATTTGGGGGTGGCCACACAAACATCTGATCAACCCCACGAGGGGCCCAATTGCATCATTCTTCAAAATATAATCGAAGGGACAAATTCTTTATTGAATGCATGTGTCATTCATGTGCTTTACCACTATAACTACCACTTACGAAATAGCGTTAAACTATATTTAAGAAATGGGATCCACACACGCATGACGTGCTTACATCTCAAGTCTAAGGATAAGTAAATAAATGACTTACAAGATTCACTTGATGACAAAGATCCATAAAGTGAAAGTCTTGTTAGTTGGGGTAGTCCTAGATGCAAACTTTTGAATATCATGTGAGTTAGGCAGGACACAACCTTAAATATTCAAATAATATAACCAATCACTCAGATTTGTCTTAATTCAACAATACTCTATATCGTTGATCGAAAATGGACAAATTTAGAATAAGATAAATTATTCATGAATCTAAACATGCAAATATAAGATATAACTTATCATTAAATGAAAATAATCATACCAGATACTTTGATTCATTATACAAATAATAATTGTTTAACATCCCTTATCCAAATACTAACTAAATCAATACATGATGATCCTAGTTGAAGAATCACATCTCAAGATACGATGATCGTACTTGCTAACAAGGCATAAATTTCATTAAACTCAACTAGGTTTTGATCTTTTGGAATTTTGATAATACTTATTTCAAGAATTCAGTTAGTAAAGTCCTGGAACATATATGATGACTGTCTGTACATGTGCATACAAATATCTCGATATTGACACACTACATTCCGTAAGGTGTGTGACATCATCAAACACCTACTAGAACCAAACATCTTTTACCAGCTTCTAAAGGGGCAACACATTCTTATTCTTTAATGTATAATGCAACTATGCTTTCAGCCGAGAGCATCTAGTTCACATGGCCATCATCAAAGATGAAATCCTACCATGATTAGTATTGAGTGTCATCTTAATTAAACTAGCATCATTGTATTCAAACAACCATATGTTCTCTTAAAGATTCGTAAACTATGATAAGGATTTAAAACGTGCGTTTTTAGGGGGTCATTTAAGCTCTAAACTCGTACATTTGTGATCAGTGCCTTAAATCGTTCCTTTTCATATTTTAGGTACTTGGGACGTAAAAGCTGGAAACCAAGACGTTTAGCTAATTTGGACAAGAAAACGAAGAAAACGACCAACCCACGAAAAAGTCTGGAAAACGGATCCAGACGGCTTCACAACCTCAACTTAACGCCGTCACTTTCATTTGAACGTGATGATTTGATGAAAATTTTACATGTGACGGCTAAAAATATTTGAGCAAGTTTAGAACCTGACGGCATCACTTGTATTTGAAGACCAAAATTCAAAGTAAAAATTACACGAGACGACTCAGACTTATTAAATAGCGACGACGTCAGACATCCTGACGGCGTCAGAGACACAAGGCAACGTCGTCACAATGACGGTGATGCAAATGAAGAAACCCTAATGACGGCGAGCTGACGGCGTCACAACCATCACATTTTCACACTTGTAAATCTATATATATTTTCACATGTTTTCTTTTATTGATGTAAAACTTTGAAGAGGCGAAACCCTAATTTCACAGCTTTTGTAAGGCTTTTACAGCCATTTTTGCTCATGTTTTATTGAAGTTAAGTAATCCCTCTTTAATCATTCAATATGTCTATGTGTTGTTTGATTATATGATTTTCTTTTCTTCACTTTAATATGTTAGGCTAAATTAATTAGTGTTTGCTTGGATTTAATGCAACCTAGTTATTTTAATTATTAATTGTCGTCTCTTTTTTAATTGGTTGTCTCGCGTTAGGAGTAGGAAAACTGGCTATAATCTTATATGTGTTAGCTTGTAAATCCGACTTAATGCATTATACCCTAGAGTTCACTGATGGTTTTTATTTGTTGTATTTATTGCGTGAATTGCGGCTTGTAGATCTTAGGAGATTCTAGAGAGATGACTTAATTGTCACTTGTAGATCTAGGGTTTCTTAAAGGAGACTTATACATTCATAGAGTTAGGAAATTTTGCACCACCCTACGATAATACCGGAATACAATGCGCCAATTACGTAAGGACGTGACAATTCGACTAATTAATAAGAGACAACTATGGAGTAAAGATAATTATAAGTAAACATGTTTTTCCCATCATACGAGTTCACCAATTTACTTTTCTTGCAATTAGTTTAATTTAGCTTTATTTAATTTAATTAAGTAATATAAAAAACCCACTCTTCAAGCCCCGAGATTTTACTTGCTTTCATAAAAAAATTATAAAAATACAAAAAGAATCATCCTACACCTCTAGACCTAATTCGCCATACACTTCGACCTTCACAACACTATTCCCCTAAAAAATGATCAATCCCCCGTGTTTTACCTATACTACACTACAACGGTTAGGTACATTGCCAAAGAGCATTGTAAAACTTAGTGGTTTTGCAAAATTTTGCATCAACTATGAACATTCCTTTGGTAATTTTTAGTGCCTTCTTAAACTCCAAGGTTTTTTTGAAAATGAGAACTGCGCAACAATTGCCACATTGTACATCTATAGAATCTTCATTATTGGGAATGACTCTAAGCTCAGCTCAGGAATGAATTTCTAAATCCAAATAAATTTCATTAGAATATTTGTTTCAATAGTTATCTAATAACTTTCAATTAGATACCAATATTGTCAAATCATATTGCACTCATGCATGATACAACTATTTCTCAACACAATATGACGTACATAATGAATCCTATAGTTAGGCTTAAGGTTTCATTCATGTTCTATCTTATCAAAATACATGTATCTATTGAGACTTGCTAAATGGTATGTCATGTTGTTTCAGACTTATTTACCGCATATGTTTATAACAATAAATATATATTTCAAGGTTGTATGTTATATTTCCTAAATCTCTTATGTAAAGTTTTATTTATTGCTAAGGATTGACATCTAGCTTAGATGGAATGTTACTACCCATATGTTATAAAACATATATGATTTAAGGAAAATAAATATAAATACTCCCACTAGCTTTTAGGAATACTCAGTAGTTATCTTATTTTTAAATAAAATAAAAAACATGGATTTAATAATTAAACATAAGATTCATCTCCGAGATGTATGCATTGATCAATACACGGATTCTTGCACTTTTTATACTTCTAATGATTATATGAATTCATAAAACTATTTTGATTACTCATCGTCCTCGCAAAGATAATCTTCAAGAAAGAGTTTTGATATTCCATTGTCATATTTCATACTAATGAAAACAAGTATGACAATTAATCATCTTTATGTATTTAATGTGCATATAAAAGAATATTCAATCACAGTTAATTTCTTGAGTATGATTAATAATCGTGTCACATGTCATGCATTAAATATGTGTACAATATTGTCC